>BHFT01061937.1:0-61069 GCA_004320025.1 Laticauda laticaudata
CAACTTTAAAAGCATTACAATGATGTGGGATAATACCCGAAGGAAGCTGAACTGCATATATATATATGTGTATGTATATGTATATGTATATGTATATGTATACGTATATGTATACATGTGTATATGTATATACACACATATACATACATACATACACACACACACATACACACACACACAAATATCTGTAGCTCTTGTGTAGGATGAGGGTGAAGGTTCGTTTTCGAGCTTGTGGGTTGGTTTCCAAAAATTTCTTTCCCAGGCTAGGTAACATCTTCAGCAGAGTTTAGGGTAACATGGCCTAAACTCTGCTGAAGATGTTACCTAGCCTGGGAAAGAAATTTTCTGAAACCAACCCACAAGCTCGGAGGAACCTTTACCCTCACATATACATGTGGTTGCTTCCATATTTAACAATGATTATACAATCTATACAATTTCTTTTTCAGGTTTCAGATCATCAGAGTTACCTTGTTATTTCTTTGATATTCTGTGCCATCCTAGTCTTTATGCTTTTTCTGCAACATTGCAAACATAAGCCAGAATTGAATAATGATTACCTCTCAAAGATTCTCAAAAGTAATCAGTATCCTAGCCCTAAAAGGTAATTTATTTCTCAGGTTTGTATATGTGGTTACTTATTACCTTAGCCTAGATCAGTCAGGAAAACTAAGAACAACTACATATTAAGACATACTTTAGTCATAAGGTATAAACTCTATAAAGTTATAAACTTATAAAATGCTTTTCATTGTTAAATGCTTTTCATTATATAATGTACAGAATGGAAGATGTGTTGAGGTGTGAAATTTATGAATGAATGGAGTGTGAAATTATGAAATTTGTGAATAAAAGTTATGTGAAAAAGTGAATTATCAATGGGTTTTGAAAGAATCTTGCCATTCAGGATAACTTGTAGATAAGTCATGAAAAATAGCTGAAGAGCAGTTGCCGATCCTTCTAGCTGGAAATAAAATAAATAAGCTATTACAGTATTTATCTGCATTTAACATATTTGAAACAGAAAACACAAAAAAGAAAGCCACATCCAATTGCAGAAAGTTATTACCCCCTCTCCTATGTGCCCTAACTATCAAAATAGCTACCAGAAAGTTGCCTCTCCCTTGGAAAGATGATGGCTCCATTTAGAAGAAATTCTTTCTACTCAGCAAGAATTAATACATATGCAGTTCAATTTTACTTCTAATTTCTTATGTTGCTCTAAGTTTACAATCCACATCATGCTTTACATATTGAATTCTGTAAAATAAATAGAATGTAGAGTGCACAGTGGTATAAAGTTTCTTATCTTTTGTGCAGGTAGTCCTCAAGTTACTGATGTAATAGAACCTGCCAATTACATTCGTAACCTGAGGCATTTTTAGGATTGAATCACATAACTTGATTGCAATTACTCCCTGCTTTCGCCCATGCATTTACTAATCGAATGCGTCGGTCATTAAGTGCACATTAGGTATCTCAGGATGGGGAAGGCCATGGAGGGGTCTTGTGATGGAACAGGCCACCTGCTTCAGGGCCTGTTCCAACTTACTGAGATACCTCATGCTCCCCACAGTTGCTTCCCTCCACCATCCTGCCAAGCCAGGTCTCTGCAGGCAGGCAGGCCTGTGAAGATATAGCAAGCTGTTTCCAGGCTCTCTGCTGCAGCTTCTTTGTCTGCTCCCAGCACTCCAAAAGCAGAATGATGAGAATAGAGGGAGACCAGATTGAGCACAGACTGCTTGGATTCTCAGACTCACCGAGGCTGCCTGCCACTTCCGGAGCGGTGGGCAGCCTTGGTGAGTCTCCTCCAAAGGCTTCCAGTCTTTGCATGGAAAAGCATTTGCATGCTAATGAGAGGCTTTTGGACAGTGAAATCACGTTGCTTCAAGCCTCCTGTTGGTGTACAAACACTTTTCATGCACAGACCGAAATCTTCTGGGTGCCCTGATGTTGTGGGACTTCAAGCACCCATTCTCTGCAGAAACGGGTGTCTTAAGAAGAAATGCAGAAGAAGTGCCTTAAGTCGTGTGAGATAAAGGTCCCCAGAAATTTCCAGTCTCCAGGCAAAAAGTGTTTGCAAGCCAATGGGGTGCTTTGAGGTGGTGCATATTTATAATTTGCATCAGTGTGCAAATGAAGCTCCCAGTCTCTGGACAAAAAGTATTTGAGCACAGATGGGGCACTTTGAGGTAGCAAAATCGGTGAATCAAAGAAGCCGGCAGTTGGGGGGGGAGGATTAGATCGGGTAAATGTTGCAGTGCTTCTGCAGTCATTCGTAAGGGTGAACGATTGCCGTGGTGCTGCAACATTCATAACCTCGAGACTGTGTCATAAGTCCTTGTTGCAACTTTGAACAATCTCTAAGTGAACTGCTGTAACTCAGGGATAAACACATTTGGACCACTTGACAAAGTTTCTGAATGTACTTTCAGTTCATATATTATATATTTTATACAAATATATTCATATGTTTGTTAATCAGAAGAGATTTGAAATAGCATATTATCACATTTATCCATCAGAATAAATTTGGATAAAAAGTTATCTTCTATTTAAAAAGATGTTCACATTTAATGGCTATGAAATAATGTCAGCTTTAGAAATTTGCCTTGCTTAACCAGGAAAATAAATTGATAAATCTTTATTTTGAGTGCACAAAGCTTCTCCAAATATTGGGGAAGCACAACTCCCAACAAATACGTTCAGTACAGAAGGATTCTGGGAGAAGCAGTTCAGCAGCAGTAGCTGTAAGATTATACATTGTTATACCCTTTGAAGATTTGTAAACTTCAACATGCATGCAAATTTTTGTAGCAATATAAAGCATATACTCAAAAGTGTAATGCTTTTGCAGTAAGCTCTTGTGCCAAATGAAAATGGGAAAATAGAAGCAATAGGTTTCTCAGAATGCTTCTAGAATAGAAGACTGGATTTTAGAACTTGGTCAGGAAAAGCAATTAAAGGTACCTTTGATGATAAGGCACTGTTTCTTTTCCTACAGATGTATTTCCTCCTATGATGATATGAATGTGAAAAGAAGAACCTCCTTTCCACTCACTAGGTCTCAGTCATTTCAGCTAAATAGTAAACAAGGTAAGCATAGCTATGATTTAACTACTTGTTTCTACAGATTGTAGGTGAAATCACTACTATATTTCAGTCCAGAACAGTTGTCATAATACACATTATAATTTGTTGCAGAAATATAAAAGTGCAAGTAAAACCTTCTGATCAGGGGTGGGATGAAAATATTTTTACTACTGGTTCTGTGTGTGTGGCTAGGTGGGTGCGGCTAGGTAGGTGAGGGGAATCCTGGTACAGCTGATCATTGGAACAGCTGATCATCAGGAGGGGAAAAAATTGGTTTGGCTGAACCAATAGCTGTTTTTTTACTATCAGTTTGGCCGTAGCATTTTTTTATTACCAGTTAGCCTGAACCAGCCGAACCAGAAAAATACCATCATGGCTTTTGATAGATTTGTTTGTTTGTGTATATGCATGTGTTAGCATAATTTTGAGTAACTCTGCAATAAAGCAAACCTAGGTCCATCAGTTGCTATTACCTTTATAAGTCCTTCTTCCCCAGAGACTATCAGAAATATTCTACCAGTTCACATCTATTTCGCTAGAATCGGTTGTTAGAAGAAATTACTGGCCTAATCCTGTAAGGAAGGCAGGAAAGAAACATTCTGGTGTTGCTTATGAAACTGCCTCTCTGTTAACCCTTATTACATTCTTGGTAAGACTAGACTTCCTGTCCCTGAAACTTCTCTGGAGTTCCCCTCTTTTGCTGGTACTTTGCTTGTGTGGAGTGACCATTCAAACTTACAATGGCACTGAAAAAAGTGACTTATGACCATTTTTCACATTTTCGACTGTTGCAGCATCCCCAAAGTCATGAGAGGCCAGGCGAGGAGATGCGTGTCTCAATGTGAGTGATATTGAGTTGGCCACATCCAGCCAAAAACATGTCCACCAAGCCATGCCCACCAACTAAGCCACGCCCACAGAACCAGTTGTTAAAAAAAAATGAATCCCACCCTGATATCAGGGTTAGTTGCAATTGCTGAAGGTGGCTGATGAATCTCATAAATTGAAAATGTAGAACACTTGCTATTTGCTGGTTCATAATTAACCATATCTTTCAAATTGGGAAAACTAAAAATCTGTTAGTTTGGATTTGCAAGGGAAAAATGAGGGGAATTTGCTTTTGTGTAGAGCAGAGCTTCTCTGTCTATGTTTCTGTCTCTCTCTCCCTCTGTCTCTCTCCCTCCCTCCCCATTTCTCCCCATCTCTCTCTCCCTCTCTCTCCCTTCTCCTCCCCATACTCTCCTTTTCAGATTCACATTTTTCGGAATAATTTTCCTGGCAAGTGGCGACTGATAATGGAAAAAATATCTGTACTTACAGTTCATTTGGAAATGGGATGGTAGCTTCTTAGACCTTTATGGCAAGCTGAGCCGCCAGAGAGTTTTCTGTATGCCAACATTATAAAAACATTATGCTTTAGAATAATCTGAAGTTCAAATAGCCCTTACTGAATTATTGGACATTCTTCACTGTGTCACTAATCATTCAACAAATCAATGAAAATCTGTGGGGAAAACTTGCAAGTTGAGGCCAAAATTATTCTGAGAGCTGGATTTTAACAGCTGAATGAAATGTCATTGGATTGATAAGGAAGATTGCAACTTCTTGCCAAGAAAGAGAACTATTAAAAAAGTATTTTAAAAAAAGTTTTTTAAAATAATTCTGTGGGTATTATTGGCAGCTAGTCCCCTTTTGTGCTTTTGTCTCAGGAAAGTACTTTCTCTGTCTCCTTTCTCATGAACCATTTTGAGATAAAGAGTGGTGATTCTAGGGAGATTTCTTGGGGGAAATTCTTTAAACAAATTTGATAGATTAAGATCATCAACCAATATCGATTATCAAATAATAATCTTCTCCAGAATGATCTGTCTGACCCTTCACATCTTCCAATGATGTAGGCATGGCTGCTTTTGATTTGTGTCAGAAGCACTTACAAATTCAAACAAAATAGGCACCAAACAGGTCCTAAAATGTAGCAAATGAGGGGCGAAAAAACACCTGCATTCATCTGGCCAAGCTGAACTTGAATCACAAAGAAAGCCCTGGACTCACATAATTGCCACATGCTTGAAAATTATATGCATTGCATTCTGTTAGGTGTTATCTTTATCTTTTTACTATTCCACCCCCACAGATCTATTCTTTGTAAAAAATCTGTACAAAAACAGTGCTGGGACTTGTGTGTGTAGATATGTGTGTTGACATGTACTATTTAGGAATTTTTATTTATCACTTGAGCTAGAGAACTGAGAAGATATTTGCATTGTATATATCAGAGTGCGCTTTAGTTACACTTCAGTGACCAGGGCTTTTCTTTTTAAAAATAAAATTATTTGATGGGGGAGGGGGAGGAGGGTTGAGGAAAAATGTGGATATTTAATCAAAAACTATTTCCTAAGCAGATTTTTTTTTAAAGTCGAAAAGAAAGTAGGCTACACCTACAGCAACAGTAATAACAGTCTAAGGGTTCATCCACACAGCAGCTGAAAGATGCTTTGCTAACCTCTTTTAAGGACATGTCCTTAGGATGCTGCTTCTTCTTATCCCCAGCCAGAATCCAAATGCTACCTCTACCTAACCTTCTGGTGTTAAAAGTCATGTTTTCCACCATTTCCCCATTAATATCCTGGGGTTTTCTTGGGGTGATGAAGCAGCAAGGGCTGAAAACAGAGGTGGCATTCAGCAGGTTCTGACCACTTGATTCTAACCACCACAGCTCCTCATCTTAACTGTATATCTGTCCTCTACCTAAAAGTTTTAATGTCCTCTAGTGTCCAGTTTTTGAAGTTATGAAATTGCTTATCTATGTTGTGTCTTACATAAACTAAATCAGAATCTATTTCCCACAAAAAAGGTGTTTATAGCTTATATTTAATTCCAAAATCTCGTTATAAATGTCATTTTTCACTATTTTATTTGTTTTCTTCCATTCCGTGCCATTTTCCCCTAAAATCCAGTCCTGATATTATCAGCATCTTTCCAATATTCAAAATCTCTCATCATTTTGTATACTTAAATTATTTTAGTCTTTCCTCATGAACAATCAAAATAATTGTTCATTCATTTGTCATATCTACATATGATTAGATTTGCTTCAACTATGTGTTCAAAAGAAACACACATTTTTATGCAGTCATCATTCTTTCTTAGTTTTAGATTTAGTTTTTAATCACCATTTCCATACTATCACTCTCACTTGTTCCCATTTGTGTGATTTAGTCAAAACAAAAAAAAAGGTTCTGGATCTCATACAGTCACAGCGTTTTATATTTTTTTTCTGCAGAACTCATCTTTGGTTCATTTATTTTTCACTGGTGCATAATATGCAGTATGGCAACTATGGATACCTGCTTTCATGTACAATCTGTCAACCTGCAACATGACTTCAGCTGAAGCCATGCTTCTGCTTCGTTTCTTGGTTGCCATTCAAGGGAGAGGGGGGAAGAGCATGGGGAGGGGGACTCAGGAATGTGGTGCCTCAGCCACATCTCCTAGCTGGCATATGAACCAAGATCATTTCAGTGGACATTTGTTGAAGTTGAACAGGAACCTACATCTGGACTGATTGGCCTATGTGACCTGAGGGACAGAAAGGAGTGGTGAGATCTTATTTTTTTAACTATCCCTGAGCACAGGAATAATTTAGAGCTAGCTTCACCTTTCTAATTGCCAATATGATATACTCAATAAAGGATCTCTTGAACCTGCAAAAAGTGTCAAAGTCCTGACGCCCTGAGTTCATTACTCGGAACAATGACATAGTCACAACAACCTAGCTTACACTGTATTTTCTGACACAGATTTTATCCTTTTAATTCCTAATTAAACCTGTCCATTCATTTTCATTCAATGATGAATCCCAGATTGTCCTTACAGATTATTTAGTTCAATCTCTGTTCAGTGGAAGGATCCATTATCTCAGCATTTCCAGCAGATGTACATCCAGCCTGTTTAAACATCTCTACTGGATGAGAGTCTATATCCTGAAGCTGCCTGTTCCATTATTAAACAAGTTTTTACTATTAGAAGATTTTATCTGATGTCCAATTAAATTTATTTCCTTGAAATATAAATCCACTGATTCTTCTCTTGTTTACTGGAAAAGCACTGAACAATTTGGCTTCATCTTCTGCATGGTAGCTTTGAAAAACTTGAAGACAGCTACCATATCTTCTCATAATTTTCTCTTCTCTGGGCTAGTCTTGTTTAACTTCCAACTGTTCTTATCAGAATCTTGCTGTCCTCTGGGCAGGCTTCAGTGTGTCCATCCTATAATGCTCTATTCTGACCAACACAGAATAGAAGTGTGATGGCTTCTTTTGATATTTATCCTGTAATTCTATTGATGTGATCTAGGTTTACAGGAGCTAGTTTTGGCAATTACCTTGCTTTTGTAAATAAAGTTTTACATTCCTATCAATGTCATAGCTTTTCATTCTCTCCTATTTTAACAAACTCTTTTAAATTGTATCTTGGTGACAGACAGGTATATAAAGATATGTTTAAGTTTCTACTTATCCTTCTTTCCATATTATTTGACATACACTATGGACCTAATATGGAGTGTGCAATTTAAAGTACACGATATATAGTTTAAAGTATGCCAAATAGCCATATAATTGGGCAGTTTGGAACAGCCAACCAAAAGAACTCTGCCTAAGAATCATCTTACCACTGCATTAACCAGATTAGAAAGTGCCCCTACCTTCTGCACAAGCTCCATCCTATAGACCCCAATCTTTCCAGTTCTGCAAAACTGAAAACTGAAAGAAGAGGAGAAGGCTCTGGGTGAGCAACTGGCAAGCACATGAGCCCACAGCTCCAGAAGTGCCACTTCCACAGTCCATAGCTTGGGGCAGGGGTGGGATGCAAATATTTTTACTACCAGTTCTTTGAGCAAGACTAGATAGGCATGGCCATATGACTGGGTGGGTGTGGTTTCTTTTTTTAAACCCACCCCTGCTTCATTTTTTTTGCCTCCTGGGCTTCAGTGAAGCCTCCTGGGAGGCCATTTTTTCTCCAGGAGGCTTCCCTTAGGCCCAGGAGCAGGGGTGGGATGCTACCTGTTTGGGCCAGTAGCCCAAAGAGCAGCTGACACCAAACTGGTTCGGTATTTGGCCCATCTGCCTGCCCGGGCTCTAGGCTGTCCTTTATTCCCTGCTTTTCCCTCCTGATCTGCTTTGCACGGCACAGCTGAGGCTGAAAAAGCAGGAAACGAGGATTTTCAAACGCTGCGCACCTGCGCTTATCAGCTGTCCAGGCGGCACAGCTGATGATTTGCAAACGCTGCACACACACATATTATGATTGTCTGCAGTTCAGAGAACTGGCAAATCGCTCCACTGGCTGGCTCCGCCCTTCTCGCCCACTCACTCCTTACCTAGCAGGCGAGCCATCCAACTTGCCTGGTTTGATAAGTTGCTGTTTTTCCTTTTTTTTTTTTCCCACCCATCAATCCATTCAGCTTGTTACTGCTCTGCTGGGAGATTTAGATTAGTCTTAGAAGGCAGAAATCCTGGGATATTTTCTTGGGCTTTCTAGCTAATCTATAATAGTTAGTATCCGAACTTCCTTAGGACTGACGCTTTTTCAGTGCAGACTCAGGCGCCGATTGGCAGGATAGAGAGATCTTTACTTGTATCTGTGATTCCTGTGAGCAGACTCAAGTCTCCCTGCCTGTTTTGGGTAGAAGTTTGCTTTTTTATATATAACAAGAATCAATATTTGTACATACTTGGTGTGTTGGGAGTTAATGTTGTGAGTTTGCTTGCTAGCAAATTTTTGTGAGTTTGCTTGCAAGTAAATTTTTATGTGACGGACTTCAGGCAGCTGATTTGCAGAAGATAGATCTCTAAGTGAATCTGTGATTCTGTGTGCAACTGAATCTGCCTGCCTACTCTTGCCTATTTTTGGATAAAAATTGCTCTTTTTTAATGAAAAATTAAATATTTACATAAATATTTCAATATTTACATACAATCCATGCCCAGCCAGTCAGCATGTACCACCAGCCACACGCCATAGATTTGGTCCATGCCCACAGAACCGGTTGTTAAGAAGTTTGAAATCTACCCCTGGCCCAGGAGGCAAAAATGAGGGGGAGCGCGCACAGCACACACAACAATGGTCCATTTCTTTTTTGGGGGGGGGGTCCTGGGCCTCAGGGAAGCCTCCTGGGCAAAGCAGTAAGACAATAAGGAGGATCCCAGCAGAGCTGATTGTCGGAAGGAGGGGGCAAAAACAAAGTGCCGGTTTAGCTGAACCGGTAGCTGGTTTTTTTACTACCGGTTTGGCCGAATGGCAACATTTTTTACTACTGGTTCGCGCGAACCGGGCTGAACCAGTGGAATACCACCATTGATCTGGTGGTTGGGGACCCCTGCTATATAAACCATGTCTCTCTGCCTCTTCTGCCATATTCCATAAAAGAATGGACAGTGATATATGTGTAAGGTTATAAATTCTAAGAGTCATCTAGTTCACAGTTATATATGATTGTTTTTCTTAATTTCCATCTTGATGGTATTAAATAACATCTTTTTCAACAGTTAGGCGATTTAAGCCATATGAAGGAATTAATGGAATATAAATTTTCTAAAATGAAATCCAGTGTTGAAACTGAAATTTTCTTAATTATTTGCTGGGCATTTGTATGGCTATAGACTTGACAATAAATAACCAGTGTAGCTTAGGGATGTATAACATATTGTTAATAGTGTAAAATCTACTTAAAGAACAAGTTCAGAATCTACTTTAAATTTGTCACTTATATTGATGCTATATCATTTGTCTGGTTTTATTTACTTTTAATGTTACTGTCTATCTTAATAAGAATATACCTAATACATATAAAAGTAAGAAGGTACTATTTATATATCCTTTTTTTTTCTTTTAGTGAACCCTGATGACTTCTACATTGTAGAACCATTGAAGTTTTCCCCAGAAAAAAAGGTATATTGTTATAGCTAACCTAAGAGCAGCATTATATAAACTTGTTCTAAGAGTTAAAAGGCCCTCAATTAACAATCTATTTTTCTTTTTTAGAAGAAGCGTTGCAAATATAAAAATGAGAAAATTGAAACAGTCAAGCCAATAGCTGAACAAATTCATCAAGTAGCTAATGGAGAAATAAAAAACAAGAGGACTTTTACCAATCAGAGAGACTTCTCTAATATTGGTGAGGTATATCATTCTTTGTACAAAAGCCTGCCATCAGAAGGAAGCTCTGAAACCTCATCACAATCTGAAGAGTCCTACTTCTGTGGCATTTCAGCATGCAGAGGTTTGTGCAATGGGCAAATCCAAAAGACAAAAACTGAGAAGAGAACTCTTAAACGAAGACGTTCTAAAGCCCCAGAACAGCAGAAATTCAGAAAAACAATACAGACTAAGACAGGGTCCTTGCCAAGCCTGCATGATATCATCAAAGGAAACAAAGATATAACCATGGGAACATTTGGTGTCACAGCTGTTTCTGGTCACCTTTAAATTTTATTGAATACTTCATAGTGGAAATTTTTGTATGACAAATTCTGTTGTAGCGAGGTGATAGACTAAAAAAGTACAGAAGAGTATTTAGATATTTTGATGGTGTTTTTTTAAACAAAAAACAAAAACAAATAGCATTTTGTGAACAATTTTTCAAAGCTGCTTTTTTACATCATCAATTTTCCCCATTATCCCCTGCCATTATCCCCTGCCATTATCCCATTATCCCCTGCCAGCATGCCTAGTACTTGCTGATTAGGGTTAATAAGAATTCCAAAGTATCCAGGGGGCAGCTGATCGTGGAAGGTCATTCAGTAATTGAAGACTCTGACATGGGGACTAATTTTACACTTTTTGTGTAAATGTGTATGTGTTTTTTCATTTGACTTAATTTTTATCAGATTGCTGACATGAGAATACACCAGAGTGAGGATGGTCTTTGGGAGAAGTTTCAAAATTATATTGTATAAGTTAACTTATTGAGCACTTTCAGTAGTGCCTCCTTGTTTTCTTTTTTTAAAAGATCTGTCTTTTCTAAATTTCATATGTAATGTCACTTATTTAAAAATCTTTGTTTTGCATCCTTCATGTTTGTTTTTATAGTCTACAGGGCTAATGAGATGGACTTACAAAAGAATATGAATTATGAAGTGAACCCAAATCAGAATAAGAGTCAGAAGGGTTAAACTGTTTGTGTGAATCATACAGAATTGTGGCACTTGGATCTGTAATAAACAACAGATTTATGGTGTCAGTAGAAACTGTGAATTACAAAATAAATCTGAACACTTGTATTTAAAATATGTTTACTTATTTTGTTTTACTCTGGGGCTAGGATTTCCCCTGCATATTCCAGGGTTCAATTAATATTTTTAATCATTCTTTGCATAGCTGCTATTATGCTTCCATTGCTCCTTGCAGTGCATTTTATCCCCACCAGTGTTGCATTTCTTATACTATAAGATAGTCTTTGCCAAATGAGGAGATAAAGCACTCTGCTTCATCTAATGTTATCCTTATATGTGGTAAAGCAAAATTGTGGCAGCTCTATTCATAATGATTTAGAAAGACATTATGTAATATCTAAGAAATAAGTGTGCAAAAGAAAACAGTAGCTGAAGAAAACAGTAATTACAAACATGTTTCTGCTAAAAATTTGAACAAGCAACCTTCAAAAATTTGAACAAGACAATTTTTTAGCTATTTTAATACAGTTAATATGCAGGTACTCCTCGGCTTCCGACTAATGGAGTCTGCAATTAGTCACAAGACATGATAGTTGTTAAGTAGTCAACATTTGATAGTGCCTGATTTTACAATCATTTTTGTGGCAGTTGGAAAGTGAATGCTGCAGTTGTAAAGCCAACACCATAGATGTTAAGTAGATCAATTTTTTGCTAACACCAATTTCTTGGGGAAAAAAAAATACAAGTTATGGTCATATATTCGCAGGATGTTGTAATTGGCCTTAAATGTGGATCAGTGTCAAGTGCAGCAAATGCAGTCACATAACCATGGGGGCTCAGAGATCAGAACTTTGAATCTGGGTAACAAGCTCCTTTTTCAGGATCCTCTGAAACTTTGGTTACTAAGTAACTGGTTGTAAGTTGAGGATTACCTGTAGAAGTAGATAATGTCTTTGAAACATCTAGATCCTTGCCACAATGGCCTCATCTGGGTGGACATGTCTTTGTGCCCTCCTGGAGTTGGCCTGTCAGGAAGTCAAATGCTTCAGGATGCTGAAATAGAAAATTTGCTGGGTAGTTAAATTTGCAATGGGAATGAGAGTAAAAAAGGTTGCCATTCATCTCTGCCCTCAAAAAAATGGTTACTAACCTATTCTGACGGTGGGCAACTAGGCAGTGCAAAAAAAATCCTAGACTCTCCAGACAGAGTCCCAGAAGTACCAGGCAACAGACAATGGTTTACTTCAAAATGATTCCTAAAAGTAGAATTGAATGAATTTAATCATTCAAATATTTGGAGTACAAGCATTTTTGAACTTATGACCAGCCTGTTAATGGCCATTATAATTACAATGATGATTCAAATTTATGATCCTCAAGAAGTCTCTGCAGTTATGTTAATTGGATTTGTCACTCCTGAAGCAGCAGCCATTTTAATCCTGTGGCGGCCTACCAGACTGGTCACAGCTAGTTCCCTAGGAAAGAATGACCCTTGACTCCCTAGATGTTAGAGAAAAGGTACTTTTACTAGAGATGCTGAGTATAGTATAATTAAGGGAAGATCTGAAGTAAAACTGCATGAAAATCATATATTGAAAGCAATCCTCAATGTCAAAAAAAACCCCAGGAGAATAGTCCAAGTCCTGTTTTGGGAACTTGGGACCTCTGGTGCTGTGGTAAATTCCTTTTCCCGGGCCAGCATCCCTTGAAGGCAGGAAGATAGCTTGGTTTGGCACCTCTGGTTCCTCTCAGTGTCCATACTCCCCAATTTCCCATAGTATTCTTTCATTCCTCCAACACTCTTCCCCTCCCAAATGCTCCCTCCCCTCTAGTTGTGGCAGTTGCAAGCAAGCTTCAAGGAAAGCAAAGATAGGCAGCCAACATTCAGCCCCCCTTTTCAAAGGGGGAAAGTCCGGGGAAAGAAAAAAATAAAATTTTAAGTAGACATTTAAATGGCTTTGGAAATTTGTGGTCTCATAGGATATTCTGGTGGAAGGAACTAGAAGTTTGGCAGCTCATAGATGGTGTCCACAAATCCACTCGGACCGTGAAGTTGGGAAATGTTTCAATGCAACTAGATACTGCACTTTGCCTTTGTGTTTTGAAGAGTCCAAAATTTATTTGACCTTGAAGTATTGATCCCCCTCTATGAAAATAGGAATGTGTAGTGTAAGAAGAGATGGGCAAAGTGAGGGAGGTAATTTCTTGTTTCAGTAGACTACAGTAAAACATGGGGTGGATTCTTTTCAGGTTCTTTGGCAGTTCTAATTGTACTGTGACAAGGTTGATAATTTTGCTAATAGGGAAGGGACCTATGTACTTAGGGCCCAAGTTTTTGGACAGTTGGACAAATTGTATTTTGTAGAAAGGTATATTCTGTTGCCCACTTTAATCTCCTTTGGCATGGCACATTCTTTACCAGCTTTCTGCTTGTAGGCTTCTAGCACTTTGTGGGCTGTTAGCCACGTATTTTCCAGCTGTAGTATATCTATCTTTCAGTTGTATCTCCTCTAATGAGGAGTTTTAAGGTTTTTCCAGAGGTAGATGTGAGATTGCAACAGAGTTGGAAAGGACCTTGTAGGTCATCTTCTCCAACCCCTCGCCCAAACAGGAGACCCTATACCTGTGATGGTGAACCTATGGCACACATTCCGGAGGTGGCATATAGAGACATATCTGACAGCACGCAAGCTGCCGTCCGGAAAAGATCCACTGCATGCACGCGAGCCTCCTACCAGCCAGCTGATTGTCAGGTATCTGCCACGTATATGTGGGGAGGCAGGGCGCATGTGCACGGGCAGTAGGGAGCATGTGGGGGTGTCATGCATGCATGCACAGAGGTGTGCATGCAGGGGTCGTGTGCGCATGTCCAGGGGGGTCATACACACACTGCATTATGGGTGCATTCATAAATGTGCACATATTTTCGGCACACGATGAAAAGTTTAGCCATGACTGCCCCACACCATTTCTGACAAATGGCAGTCTAATCTCTTCTTGAAAGCCTCCAGTGATGAGGCTCCCACAACTTCTGAAGGCAAGCTGTTCCACTATTGATTGTTCTCACTGTCAGAAAATTTCTCCTTATTTCCAGATTAAATCTTTCCTTGTTCTGTTTCCATCCATTATTCCTTACCTGGCCTACAGGTGCTTTAGGAAATAGTTTGACCCCCTCTTCTCTGTGGCAGTCCTTCAAATATTGGAACATTATCATGTCTCCTGCAACTGTTCTTCATATGTTTTAGTCTCCAGTTCCCTAATCATCCTGGTTGCTCTTCCCTGTACTTTTTCTAGAGTCTCAAACATCTTTTTGAATAGTATTGGTGACCAAAACCGGATGCAGTAATGTAGGTTGGTCTTACTAAGGCTTTATAGAGTGATATTGAGTACTTCCCTGATTTTTTATTTTATCCTCTGTTAATGCAATTTTAAAGGCCCTGTCACACTGCGCCCAATCGGATGCAAAATGTTAGTAAAAGGGACACAACGGACGAGAAGAAATGTCCAATCTGTTGTTTCGCTTCTCAAACAGGGCAAAAATTTGCATAATCAGCAGGATGATACATGGGAAAGGAACGGACGTGGGGAGTGACGCAGACGGGATGGAAAAGCGGATGCAGAACGGAACCCAGCGGATGGAAGCAGATGGAAGCGGATGGCAATTTTTAATATAAACCCATCCGCAAGGCTTCTGGGGCTTGCACGAGCCTGCCTCCAGCCTCTTGGCCATCCTCTCTGCAGCCTTGCTGTTCTACCTGCCTGCCAGCCCTTGCTGGCGCAGCCTCCCTGCCAGCCCAGTCTTGCCGCCAGCCTTAGTGGGCCTGCCTCCTGCCGCTTTGTGCTGACTGCCTGCGCACCTTCCTGCCACCTTGGTGCCTGCCAGCTCACTGCCAGCCAGCAGCCCCACAACCATGTGGAAGAAGAGAAAGGCCTCAGCAACATGCCCCATCCCTGGCAGAGAGGACAGGGCACCCTCCCGCCGCCCTGACTTCTTGTCCCTGGATCTGCTTCTGGCTGGGGCTTTGCTGGGGCTTCATGCTGCTTCTGCTTCGGAGGAGCTGATGATGATTTGTGCTTCTGAATCGTGTTGTCTGTGAGGCTGTCGTGTTTTCTGCTCGTGCTTACTCTGCTGAAGCTGCTCCTGAGGCGTGTGTGCTCTCTGCTCGTGCTTACTGCTGCTGAAGCTGCTCCGTGGCGGTGGTGCTTCTCTGGCGCCCTAACGGTGCCTGTATCTTTCTGCCTTCCTGCTGAATGCTCGTCTGGCGTGGGCTTTTGCTGGTGCGTTACCTGCTGGCTGTTGATCTCCGGTCTGCGTTCTGTGCATTCCTGCGCCTGTGCTCGTATGCTGGTTTGCATGTGACTGTACTGTCTTTGACGTCCTTCGGTCCTGTGCTGTGCTCTGCTGCTATGATGTATGATGATATGATCCCGTGCTGCTGGTGAGTATCGATATGATCCTGGCGATTGTTGATTGATGCTTGGTGTGCTGCTGCTGGTGGTGTTGGGAGAAGCAGCTCCTTACACTGGGGCCCCTCTGATGAGGGCCATCTCGTCGCTGCCAAAGGGAGGAAGAGGCTATGCGGGGGAGGGAGAGGAGGCAATACTCATTGAGGAGAACACGGATGAGGTGCTGGAGTGGCTGAGATGAGATGACTGACTGTGGGGAAGGGACATATCTCTACAGGGAACACAAGCGGAAGCATGCTGCTTGGAGAGAGACAGGGGTAGAGATCTGGGCCTCAACTTCGGAGGTACTTCTCAGGCTTGGTGGAAGACATGCACACCTGGTACGGGAAGTCTGCACCTCAAGAAATCTGGCCAGTCCACGGTTAAGCTGACGGACAAAGAGACCTATGTGATGGCCAGGTGCAGGCTTTCCTGGAGGGTGAGATCCGCCACTGAGGGAGCACAGCAGCCCCTTCTCACTACCCCTCGTCTCCCGGCAGGCCTGCTGAGAGCCAGTCCTATTCCGGCCTGAGGAGTCACTCTCCTGTCTCAAGAGCAGGTTTCGTGGAGCGCTGCCCAGCGGAGAACCCGCGACAGGTTTTAACGCATGGTGAGGCGGCGTGGAAGACTCCCTGGTGCGGTGGGGAAAGAGACGGCACGTCAACGCACAGCCCTACCGCCACCACCCCCAGCTCCACCTCCACAGTAAGGCACCAGCAGGCAGGACCGGAGGGGCAGAGCTACACTGCTCTGCTAGAAGATCAGGGGACACCATCGGACCAGCTAGATTCTCTCTCTCAGCTGGTCCCAGCGCGACTCCTCATTCCTCGCAACAGCAAGCCCTTCCTCACCTATTGTAACCCAGACCCTCACTGGACGTGCGGTAACCCAGTACCAGGTGGTGAAGGACTGAATCACCGAGCTGCTTACAATCCCTCCAGACCCAGAGGAACCTGCTTCCCACCTAGCCACAGTCTGCCTTCACCTCAGGAAGGGATGTCCTCCGCATTCCAAGGCTTCCACAGGCCCCTGCACTAACCAGGGCTCTACGTGTACCAGGAGGTTCGGCAGCAGCATTAGGCAGCAACCCTTCCCATCCAGGCACAAGAGTCATCGGACGACACCACTGCACCGGTCACTGATGACCGATGAGCCACCCACGACACTAATGCCAGCCGAGGCCAACATAGCCACGATCGACACTTGAGCCACCCACACACCAATGCCACCAACGCAACAGTCCTCACCAAGCTGCCTAGACAGACGCCCCCACTACACGCTCCTTCCTCCACCCCACAGCCAAGCGCGCTCAGTAATTGTCCTCGTACTGGGGGCTGGAAACCCCATGCTGGAGGGAAGGAGGCTCTCAAATCACGGGTCTGAGCCGCTGTCCGCGAGACTTCTCAAACACACTGTTTCCTGTTGTCTCTCGGGGCAGGCACACTAGTGGGGGTTTCAGACCAGCACTCCGGCACAGCCACCTCCCAGCATCCACACACTGACCCTTTCACCCCTTGAGACTGGGCACACCTCCGAGTGACAAGAGGAGTGCCCAAAGATGGGCTGGCTGCTACCTGTAGGAACTTATTGTGGACACTTGACTGGTCATTTTTTGTTTACCGCTGTGTTGTTAATATAAGTTTATCTTGATTCACAAGCTTGCTTCATTTCTTTTTTTTAAACAAAGTCTTGGTGGATAATTTAGAATGGTTTAAGCCTTTGGCATGCTCTGTGGGATGGGTTTAGATAACAGTGGGGTGGAGGATACCTTTGGGGTTAATGAGCTGTGGATGGCAGGGATGTACTTGTCAGATGGGCAGGAGATACCTTTGGATGGGTTAGACGGATATCTTGGATGGGTCTAAGATAAGCAGTGGATGGCAGGGATTACTGTGGACATGAGCTTAGGGATAAGCCCTTTTGGGATGGGTAATAGCTGTGGACAGATTAAACCTCCAGTGCAAGCTAGTGGGACTGTATGGATCCACTCCCAGTGCCACACCTTGGCCCTTTATTATCCAATAATAATGTAAATCACCACACATGTCACATAATGCACAACTCTTATTAAACGCCCTGTTCTTGTAGCCACCCAACATACATGGCCCAATCTCGTCAGTGTTGATGAGAGCAGGCTGAAGGAAGCATCCATTAAGCATCTATCATCCTGTCTTTGGCCACTCCCGCTCCAGCTGGGAGTTGCACCGTGTTTCAGGAGGTTGCGCTGCTTCTTCGCTTTCATGTGAGGCTCTTTGGGCTTGCACATCTCTGAGTGTCTATCAGGTTTCGCCTTTGCCCCTCCATTTCCAAGTCCAATGTCGCCCATTGCCTTGTTGACGGTCCATTGTGCAGATGCAGCAACTTCGCACGATCTCTCCTCACGGTTCTTGGGATTGCGCATGGTGGTGAAAAGTATGGAACCTGTTGGGCCAGGACTGCCAAGCGTTCTCCACCACCCGTCTTGCCCTCGGACAGCCTGTTAGTTGAAGATTCCTCTCTTCATGGGTGAGGAGTCTGGAGTGTAGGGCTTTCATGAGGTAGGTTTCTGAGGGAGAAGGCGTCTTCCCCCACGATAAGTGGCACTCTTGCGTGTCATTGGCAGTGGGTTGGATGGAAAGCCACCGATGAGGTTGCATTCCAGCCCCTCCTTGAGGTCACTGGCGTTGATCTACCTGGCATCTGAACATGAGCCATTCCTGAAGCTTATGTTAAAGAACTTGTAGTCAGCAATCGACCATGGCGAAGAGTGAGTGAAATAAGTGGAAAGCCGACTTGGGTTGATGCTTTGCAGGCCACGTGCTTGCCATTCTATGGCTCCAACGGCCGGTCGGGGGAAGTTCCCACTCTATACCACTTCCCTGTCAACTTTCTCTCCATCCTTCTTCATGGTGGGGTTTCACTGGAGGAGTCCTACAGGTATTCTTCGATGATGGACTGCACCCACTTCTCTGACCACAATGCTGATGGTTTGTTGTGTGGCACCCTCCAGCCATACTGCAATGCGTCTTAGGTGGTCCTGACCAGTGGCGCAGCAGAGTCAGTGCCACCTTGGCCCAGGTCCAGGCTGCGGCCGAAGTTGGGTGTTTGCCCTTGGTCACTTGGGTGTCGCGCTGTCACAACTTCGTCAAACATGGCTGGAGCATCCTCATGAATTTTGGAATGCCAACGAGTGTCTGCACTTCCTTGAGCTCTCACCATCAGTTTGTTGTAACGTCCGTACTCTACTCTCTTCTCTCGATCATTTCGGACCAAAGCTTCTTGGACGCCTCTTTTTCTCCCGTAGTAGAGCGTCTTAGATGCTTCGCATCTGTTGGAGAACGATGGTGGCTGGCCAAATAGGATTTTTGTTATGATCCATGGGTGGACATGATGGATGCTGTGGAAGAGCAAAAGCCAGATGAAGCTCAGAGGTCTGCACAGAGCAGGTGTGGCTTGAAAGTGAGATCCAAGATGAGTTGCCTCCCCCTTTTATAGGCAGTATAGGTCTTTCCCTATGTGTCCTTTCATTCCTCTAGGCATTCCTCTAGACATCCTAATATCTGAGAAGGTCCCCTCTGCGAACGTTTTTTTTCCAGTTTTAAATGCTCTCTTTGCGAGCTGCATCTGCTATTCATTGCCTTTCTCCATCCGTTCTGCATCCATTCTGGCATCGCAGTTCCCCCGTTCCGCTTCCTCCTGCGTCATTTACCGCTGTACAGACGGAGTTGCCGGATGCGGAACGGTATGCCTAGGCGATATAGCGGGATGTCGGACAGGATGCGTAACAGATGCTAGCGATGCCTAGCGGATGCAGAAAGACGGCTATTGGATACATTTTCGCCGCATAAGTTTTGAGCAGCTTCAAAACCCTCTGAGGGCATGAAACATCAATAATCGGATGCTGGACGGGATTAGGAGAGGAAGAAAACGGAGGCAGTGAGTACAGAACGGAAGCATCGCGTTAACCAACGGATGGCAAGTGTTTTTCTCTGTTTAACATCCTCTTTCCATCCGTTGGTGCAGTGTGACAGGGGCTTAAGATTGCATTGGCTTTTTTGGCTGCTACCGCACATTGTTGGCTCATATTTAATTGGTTGTGTAGTTACTGCTATTAAGCCTGGTTTTACCCAGTCTATATGTGTATATTTGGTTTTTCTTGACTAAGTGTAAGATTTTACTTTTCTCTACATTGAATTTCATTTTGTTAGATATAGCCCAATATTCAAGCTATCAAGATCCATCTGGATCTTGACCCTATCATCTAGGGTGTTAGCTATTCCTGCTGGTTAATATCATCTGCAAATTTGGTAAGTTCCCCTTCTATTTCCTCATCTAAGTTATTTAGGAAGATATTGAAAGTACTGGGCCTTAAGAGGGAATGTTGTAATACCCTACTGCTTATTTCCCTCCATGTAGACATAGACCCATTAAGAACTACTCGTTGAGTATGGTTTGTCAACAAGTTACAAATCATCTGGGGGTGATGCTATCTAGCCCGTTTTTTTCTTTGCTGAATGCCTTGCTGAAGTCTATTATGTACACAGTATTTTGCTGATCTACTGATTCAGTCACTATGTTGAAGAATGAAATAAGATTGGTTTGGCATGATCTGTTTTTAACAAACCCATGCTTACTGCTAGTTATAAGTTTATTTGTTTCTAGATGTTTGCAGATCTGTTTTTTTATTATCTTTTCCAGTATCTTCCCAGGTATTGATGATAGGCTGATTGGTCCATGGTTTCTTGGGACTGTTTTTTCCCCCTTTTTGGAAATTGAAACCACATCAACTCTTTTCCAGTCCTCTGGTAGTATTTCCAGCTCCATTGCGTTTCTCTGGCAGGTTTCTTTCCATTGTGTGCAGGGTGTCAGCTTTGGAATCCTTATTCATCACTGCCACATAGTTTGAGAAAGTGGGAGGGGGTGATTTTTACTGAGTAGCTCTAAGTAGACAAAATAGAATTCTTTTGTCAATTCAAGGTCATAGAGTGTGGCTCAGAAACAAAAAGGAACTTACTTTGGGATTGGTTCATGTGATGTGATGATGAGAGAAAAGGAATGGTTTGTAGATTGGGACATTGTGGGAAGTCCAGGAAACGTTTAGTTTCAAAATTCCAGAGATGTGTCAGGTGCTATTCTAATAAAGGTACTTTTGAGATTATGCTTGTCTCTGAGTTACTGATTGGAATGGAGGTTCCCTGGAATGCTGACATTATTTTGAAACTCTAACAACTTCCAGCGGTCCAAAGAGGGGAGCTGTTAGGGGTTGCTGAACCCCAGGACTGATTCCAGGAATGGATCAGTACGAAGAATCAGCAAAGATGACAGGTAAGACAGAAGGGGCTTGGGGGGGCATCCAGAAGATTAGCTGAATCCCCCAGCCCCCCTTCAGAGGAGATGATGCAGGCATTGAGGCATGAAGAAGAAAGACAAGATTTAGGAACCCAGCCAAAAGGATCAGACTTGTGAGGGAGTTGTTAGACAGGACCAGAATAAAAGCTGCTGGAACAAATCTCTTTCTCAAGCCCTCTACATACTGCAAGGGAGGCAGATTGGAGGTGTGGAGCCCCAGTTGCAACAGATGCCTCCCAAGATGGAAGCCAGGGGATTACATCCCGAAGCCAATCATTCGCAGGAATCTCAGAACAGCTTCACCAGCTAAAGGTGGAAAGTTATGTCTCAAAGCCACAAACTCTTCAGGCAAGCTGGAACATAACGCAGCCCATGTTTACCTTCCCCAGTTTAAGGAGGGAAGGGTATCAGTATCACACAGGTATCAGTTGGAGATGGCCAGCGAAGCAGCCCAGTCCAGCAGGATTGAATTTCAGAGGAGAGACGGGAAACGCAGACTACAATGGGTATGTTATGAATTCCCAGTCCTCCCCCACCAACCAGAAAGGAAATTACCCCCTGCAGAAAGTATCCCTCCAGGATGGGGATTTTATCCTGGCCAAGGGTGGGTCCAGTGCCAGTGGATGCCAGCGCCGACAGCACCCTGGCCCCAAAGAGAATCAATGATCCCTTCCCAATAAAGGGATCTGCGCAGGCAGCAGGCGGCAGCCACTCCCCCTTTCCCCACACAGGTAAATAAGGCAACAACTGGCCTCTTCGTGGAAACTTGCCGAAAGGCAGAAAAAGAGCTGCAGGGAAGAAGCCGGAGTTGGTAATACCCTTCCTCCCCCACCTGCCACCCCCAATTGCATCAAAAAAGGGGATGGGTGGCTAAGTGAGTGGCACAGGAAGCCCTGCTGTGCTGGTTGGGGGGGGGGAAGAAGTATTTGTCAACTCACATTCTCTTCCATTTAAAAGCAGGAGTACCATATTACATTTTAAAACTGATTTTTGTTAATAGATAAATTAAATCTAGTCATGCACAGGGGTGAGATTCAAATTTTTTAACAACCGATTCAGTGGGTGTGGCTTGGTCATGTGACTGGGTGGGCTATCTGGGCAAATGACTGGGTGGGCATGGCTATGTAGTCATGTGACTGGGTGGGTCAAAGAGAGAAACTAACTTTAACAATGCTCTTGGAGCAGGGGTTGGACTAAATGACCTCTGAGGTCACTTCCAGCCCTGGATTGCTGTGCTGTTTCAAACTATCATCTGAAGCTGCGTCTAGTGCCAAGGTTTGTGGTCCTTCCTTCTTCTCCTTTTTCTCTCCCTCCCTCCCTCCCTCCCTCCCTCTATCCATCCATCCATCCATCCATATCTCATTCCCTTTCCCTTCCCTTCCCTCTTTCTCCTTTCCCTTCTTCCATCCCTTCTTCTTTCTCTTCCTTTTAAGAGAAAGAAAAGAAAAAGGAAAGGAAGGAAGAAAGAAAGAAAGAAAGAAAGAAAAAGAAAGAGCTACCCTGCATCTCTATGTTATTCAGGGTAGATTTTCAGCTGGAACCTCTTTCTACTTAAACCTTAGTACAACACCCACATATTTAAAGCTTGGATTAATCTTGAAACTTTTTGCATACTTGTACTTAAAGGCCCTGTCACACTGGCCGACGGATGCAAAACGTTTGTAAAAAGGACACAGCGGACGAGAAAAATGTTCATCCGTTATTATGCCGCTCTCAAAAGTGCCCCCGAAATTTTGCATAACCAGAGCGGACAACACAGGAAAAGGAACGCGACCAGGGGGAAGAATGCAGGGCGGCGTATTCAAGCGATCTGTCTTACTCAGTGGAAAGCCTCGAGTGATCAGCGAAGCGGATGGGAGCGGATGACACATCCGCCAAAGGCTTCGGGGGACTGCAAGCACAAGCGGCGACGCGGAACGAATACAGGCTCGGGATGCAGAGCGGACGCGCGAGCGGATGAAGTGGATGCACAGCGGAAGCCTAGCAAAAGCCTAGCAAGATGCCCTAGCGTTCACTGCGCATGCGGGGAGGATGCCATTGCGTCAGCCCCGCGAATTTTAAAGGGAAGCAGCTCCCAAGCAGGCCACCATTCAGAGGAAAGGACCTGCTTTCCCAGACACATTGACTGCACCTTGCAGCCTGCCTTGCCAGCCTGCCTTTGCCAGCCTGCTGCCTTTGCCTGCCTGCATACCTGCCTGCCACCTTGCTGCCTGCAATTGCCCAGCCTCCCTGCAAGCCCTGCCTGCCTGCCAGCCTTGCTGCCAGCCGTGCCTCGCCAGTCTTCCTGCCAGCCTGTGCTGCCAGCCCTCCTTGCCAGCCTCCCTGCCAGCCTTGCCTGCCTGCCTGCCCGCCAGCCTGCCTGCCAGCCAACACCCCACAACCATTGGGAAGAAGAGAAAAGCCTAGCCATTCTGCTGCCAGCCCTGGCAAGAGAGGACAGAGCCACTGTCCCACCCCCTAGCCCTCACTCTGCTTTCTGCTGGGGCTTCTGTAGCACGGGCTCGCTTTCTGGGGCTGGGACCTGTCTGCTGCTTCTGGAGGAGCTGATGAATGATGCTTTATGGTGGTGGTGCTTCTGCTCGTTCTTACTCTGCTGATGCTGCTTCTGGCGGTGGTGCTTACTCTGGCTGGTGCTTAACTCTGCTGAAGCTGCTTTCTGGCGGTGGTGCTTTCTGCTGGTGCTTACTCTGCTGAAGCTGCTCCTCGTCCTGCTGGTCTGCTCGTGCTCCTGGTCCTGCTCGTGCTCCTGGTCCTGCTGGTCCTGCTGGTGCTGCTGGTGCTGCTGGTGATTACTCTGCTGCTGCTTGATCCTGGTCCTGCTGGTGCTGGTGCTACTGCTGCTGGTGCTGCTGCTGGGTGGCTGGCTGTGCTGCTGGTCCTGCTGGTGCTGCTGCCTGCTGCTGGTGTGGAAGAGCAGCCCCTACAACCTGGAAGCCCCTCTGATGAGGGCCCATGTGGTCCTGCCAAAGGGAGGAAGAGGCATATGCGAGGACGGAGAGGGAGGCAATACTCCATCGAGGAGGAACATGACGATGAGGTGCTGGAGTGGCTGAACGAGAGAACGAGTATCTATGGCGGAAGGGACACAAGGCTCTATAGGGACACCAAAAAGGAAGCAGGCTGCTTGGAGAGAGAAGGCAGAGAGCCTGGGCTCAACTTCGGAGGTGCTCCTCGGCTGGTGGAGCAATGCACAGCCTGGTACGGGAAGCTGCACCTAAAGAAATCTGGCCAGGCCGCGGTCAAGCTGATGGACAGAGAGACTATGTCATGGCCAAGTGTAGCTTCCTGGAGGGTGAGATCCGCCACCGAGGAGCACCCTCTCACAACCCCTCTCTCTCAGGCAGCCTGCTGAGAGCCAGTCCCCTCTTCCGGCGAGAGTCAGCTCCTGTCTCCAGGCAGGTGTCTGTGGAGCGTCCACAGCAGAGAACCCACTGACAGCTGTTCTAACCGTGGCGGAGCATGTGGAGGACTCCCTGGTGCAGCGGGAGAAAGGAGAACGGCACGTCCACCACAGCCCTACCCACATCACCCCCAGCTCCACCTCCACAGAAAGGCACAGAGCAGACCAGAGGGGCAGAGCAACACTGTCCCTGCTGGAGATAAGAGACCATCAGGAGCAGCATAGATCTCCTCTCTCAAGCTGGTACACACCGACTCCTCATCCTCCACTGCAAGCCCTTCCTCGTCTATGTGAACCAGACCCTCATGGACATGGCGGAACCCCAGTAACCAGGTGGTGAAGGACAGGATCACCGAGCTGCTTCACAACCCTCCAGATCCAGATGAACCTGCTCCCACCACTCCAGGTCTGCTCCTCCAGCCCAGGTGATGTACTCCCATTCCAAGGCTTTCCCACAGGCCTCACTACCAGGGCTACGGCTACCAGGAGGTCCAGCAGCACAGGAGCAAGCCCTTCCCAGTCCAGGCACAGACTTCATCAGACGCCACTGTTGCCACCGGTTCCATGATGCCACCGATGCCTCCCATGCCACTGATGCCACTGATGCCACCCACGTCACCGATGCCACCCACGCCAGTCCTCACCCAGCTGCAGACCCAGACAAGCCCCACTACATGCTCCTTCCTCCACCCCACAGCCAAGCCCAAGCCTCAGTACATCTGTCCTCGGTACTGGGGCTGACACCCCAAGGCATGGAGGAAGGACTCTCAACATCATGGGGCTGAGCCAGCTGTCTGAGAGCTTCCTCAACACACGCGTTCCCTGTTGTCCTCTCGGGGCCAAGGCACCCCAGTGGCACTTCAGACCAGCACTTCAGCAGCAGCACACTTCCACAGCACCCTGGACCTTCACCCCTGAGACTGGGCACACCTCTGAGTGACAGAGAAGAGTGCCAGAGACTGGGTGGCTACCTGTAGACTTTATTTGGACACTTGACTTGGGTCATTTTTCTTTTACAGCTTGTTTAATAAAGATTATCTTTTGCTTCAACACTTGCTTCATTAATTTTTGTAAAATAAAGTCTTGGTGGACAACTTTTAGAAATGGTTTTAAGCCTTTGCATAGTTTGTGGGATGGGTAAGGATAGCTGTGGGATGGGCAGGGATACCTTTGGGATGGGTTAAGATAGCAGTGGGATGGGCAGGGATACCTTTGGGATGGGTTAAGATACCTGTGGGAATGGGTTAAGATAGCTGTGGGATAGATAAACCTCCAATGCAAGCATAGGGGGACTGTATCGTCCAACCCTCCCAGGTGCCACCACCTATGGCCCTTCATTATCAATAACAATGTAAGCATTGATCAACACATTTGAACATACACCAACTCTTTATTAAATGCCCTGTTCATTGTAGGCCCACCCAACATACATGGCCCAATCTCCATCAGTGTGATGAGACAGGCTGAAGGAAGCATCCATTCATCATCTATCATCCTGTCTGCCACTCCACTGCTCCAGCTAGGGAGTTGGCCACCAGTGTTTCAGGAAGGTTGCGCTGCTTCTTCCCTTCACATGAGGCTCTGTTGGGCTGTGCACATCCTCAGTGTCTATCAGGTTTCCGCCTTGCCTCCATTCCCCAGGCTCCATGTCCCCATTGCCTTGTTGGAGGTCCACGAGCCTGTTCTGCAACACTGGGGTAAGCGGGTGTGTATGAGATTGTGCAGGATGCAGCAAGCTTCCACGATACTCCCACAGTCTCTGGGCGATGCTGCATGGGTGGTAGAGAAGTACCTGGAACCTGTTGGCCAGGATGCCAAAGGCGTTCTCCACCACCCGCCTTGCCCTGGACAGCCTGTAGTTGAAAGATCCTCTCTTCACGGGTGAGGAGTCTGGAAGTCTAGGGCTTCATGAGGTTAGGTTCTGAGGGAGAAGGCGTCATCCCCAGCGATGAAGTAGGGCACATCTTGCGTGTCGTTGGGCAAGGGGGTCTGGATCTGGGAAGCCAATGATGAGGGTTGGCATTCCAGCCCATCCTTGCGGTTCACTGGCGTTGTATATCTGGGCATGCTGAAGCTGACCCGGTTGCCTTAAGCATCAATGTACATGAACTTGTAGTCAGCATCGACCATGGCGAAGAGGACGATGCTGAGAAGCCCTTGTAGTGTGAAATAAGTGGACCCCAACTGTAAATAAAAGTGGTGGGCACTTGGAGGACTCCTCCATGTATTCTTCGATGATGGCCTGCACCATTTTCTCTGACCCACAATTGCTGATAGTGTTGTGTGGCACCCTCCAGCCGTATTGCATGCTCTGTAGGTGGTCCCGAAGGCCAGGTGGTGCAGAGTCAGTGCCACCTTGAGCCCAGGGTCCAGGGCTGGGCCGGAAGTTGGTGCTCTGCTTGGTCAACCTCGGTGTCAGCCACTCCACAACTTCGTCAAACATGGCTGGAGGATCTTCATGAAATTCTGGAATGCACGAGGGTCCTTTGTTCCTGAGCTCCCCATCAGTTTTGTTGTACAGTCCATACTCTGCTCTTCTCCCGATCCATCTTCGAGACCCAGACGCTTCTTGGCCCGCCTCTTTTTCTTCCGTAGTAGAGTTCACAGAGCCTCTAGATGGCTTCGCACTGTTTGCAGAACGATGGTGGCTACCAAAAGACTGTGTTTACGATCCATGTGGACATGACTGGATCTGTGGAAGAGCAAGAGGCAGATGAAGGCTGCAGAAGTCTACACAGCAGGGCTGCTGGTCTGAAAGTGAGATCCAGGTGAGTTCCTCCCCTTTTTTATGGGCAATACAGGTTTTCCCTATGTGTCCTTTTGCATCTTCTAGGCATCCTCCTTGACATCCTTAATATCCGAGATAGGTCCCCTCTGCGAACGTTTTTTCCATTTTTAAAATGCTTTCTTTGCGAGCTGCATCCGCTTTCATCCTTTCTCCGTCCGTGCTACTAATGCTGCGCATCCGTTCCGTGTCCGTTCCACTTCCTCCCTGTGTCCGTTTACCGCTGGAGTGGGATTTGAGTTGCGCGGATGTGCAGCGGATGGCCTAGCGGATGTAGCGGATGCGTAAATGGATGACGACAGATGCAGAACGGATTTCCCCGTATGCCTAGCAGATGCAGAACGGACGCGTTGGATACATTTTTCCGCTCAGAAAGTTTTGAAACAGCTTAAAACTTTTGTGAGCGGATGGAACCTCAGTCGACAGATGCTGGACAGATAGAGAGGAAGAAAAACGGATGCAGTGAGTACAGAACGGATGCATCACGTTAATCAACGGATGGCAAGTGGTTCTCTCCGTTTTACATCCTCTTTCCAGCCATTGGTGCAGTGTGACATGGGCTTAAACAGAAAGTATTTTGTTTTAACACATATGGCTTCTATTCCAAAGCTACTTTTTATAAAGACCAAGTCATGAAACGGAGATTGGAAACAAAGCAAAGGTTAACCTCATTTTTTCTAACCCCTTCCTTCTAAAGTGGAAGTGAACCTTTCTACTTGCCATTTTATTACTAAGAATTTACCACTATCTTCAAATTAAAGAGTTGCCTTCCAACAACAAAAAACACAAATTTTCAAACTGCCTGAACAGTAACCCAGCACATAATTTTGTATGTTAAATATCGAACAACAAAGTGGAAGAGGAAAAATATTTGTGAGAAATATTTACTGTGTTTTTTGCTTGTCAAATTTAAAAGACCATTGGAGTCCATAAAGTTGTGACAGCAATAGAAGTATTGATGTAACCATAAAGCAGCCCAGTGGTGGGATTCAATTTTTTTTTACTACTGGTTCTGTGGGTGTGGCTTATTTGGTGAGCATGTGATGGGTGGGCATGGCTTGGTGGTCAGATGACTGGGCGGGCATAACCAACTCAATGTCACATCAAGGGGTGCCTCATCTGGCCCCTCCCCTCCCCTCCATTCCTTGTCAGACCCAGCCTCAACGTATCTGTAGTTCTGTAAAAATGTTGTTCGCCTGTTTTTGACTTTATTATCTACATACTATAAATATACTTTCATGGACCACTGAAAGGAGGAAATGGCTCACATTCTTTGCCCAAGAGTGTGATCGGCAACAGACTTTTAAGGAGCTGCCAGAAAGAAGGGAGGACAATGTACTGTATTTTCCAAAGAAGCAGAAGGTAAAACAAGAAGCAATAGATGGAAACTGAACAAAGAGAGAAGCAACCTAAAACTTCCTGACAGAACAATGAACCAGTGGAACTGCTTGTCTCCAGAAGTTCTGGGTGCTCTATCATTGAAAGTTTTAAAGAAAAAACTGGACAGCCATTTCTCTGAAAATAGTACAGGGTTCCCTCCAAGGTCCCTTCTAAGTATTATTCTGTTATTCTGACACTTTTCCAGGACCTCTACCCAGAGTTTGGCATCCTAAGTTTTCCTGCCTGAGCAGGGGGTTGAACTAGAAGACCTCCAAAGTCCCTTTCAACTCTGTTAAACACACATGTATTTATGCTCTGGACTATAGACATGTAAACCCTGAAAAATACCTGGGCAAAAGAAAGGCTATAAAATCACTCTAGGTGTATGGACAGTGTAAAATATTAATATATGATAAATAATGGAACAATTAAAAATAATAGCACAGAGTTTTCTCCTCCCATTCCTATTACTTTTTTTTCTTTCTTCCTATTTCTATTTATTTATTTATTTATTTATTCTCTCTTTCTTTCTTGCTCTATCTTTCTTGTCTCTCTCTCACACATACACCACACTACACTCTCATGCACACACACACACACCTGGTGTGGGACAACCTGATCCGGTGAGCTCCAGAGCAGCTGGCAGCAGGAGAACAAAGAAAGCGAGCAGCCCCGGGACATCCATCTGCCCTCTGTTTGGAGTACCTCCACCACTGCTTGCTTCTCCCGGGGGATGAAACGAAAAGAAGTGGGAGGTGGCAGAGGCGGTGGCAGAGGTGGCAGTGCAGCAGCAGCACAGCTATGAGAGGCAGCTGGGTCTCTGCCCTCCCAGTTGGGGCAACTCCACCACCACTTGCTTCTCCCAGGGGATAAAACAAAAGGAAGAAGGTGGCAGAGGCGGTGGTGCTGCGGTGGTGGTGCTGCTGTGGGAGGCAACTAGGTCCTTGCCCTCCCAGTCAGAGCACCAACCAGGAGGGCGGGGACCTGGCTGCCTCCCATAGCAACGCCACTGCAGTAGCACCTCCTCCTCCACTGCCTGCTTCCTTTCGTTTTATCCCCTGGGAAAAGCAAGTGATGGCAGAGGAGGAGGAGGCAGCACTGCTGTGGTGGCACTGCTATGGGAGGCAGCCAGATCCCCGCCCTCCTGGTCGGAGTACCTCCGCTGCCACTCGCTTCTCCCAGGGGACGAAATGAAAAGCAGGCAGAGGCTGCCGCTGCACTGCTGCTGCTGCGCTGCTGCTGCTGCGCTGCTGCTATGGGAGGCAGCCCCTGGAGTCCCCGCCCTCCCGGTCAGAGCACCTCTGCTGCCTCTTGCTGCACCATGCTGCCACGTAGTAGGAAGAGTTGGGAGAATGCCGCATGGCGGCTTAGCCAGCCAGCCAAGCCCAGGTATGGGGGGGCAGCTAGCTAAGCCACAACCAGGGTTGCCACCCGGGATGCAGACACGCTGATGGGGAAGCCAGCCAGCTGAGCCTGGGGAGAGTGGGAAGGCCCTCGGCAAGTTCTGGGAATGATGGGGGGGGGGGCTNTGGGGGGGGGGGTCTGGGAAGATCTGGGAACAGTGGAGCACGAAGATCCAGGAACGATGGGGAAGATCTGGGAACAGGGGAGGGAGATGGCCCAAAACAGGGCCTAGCAAGACTCCCTGGAGCCTCCTAGGAGCAAAAAATGAGGCTTGGGGGGCCCCGCCGCATCCTCCCCTGCCCTGTTTTGGGCCTAGCAAGCCTCCCTGGAGCTTCCTAGGAGCAAAAGCAGGGGGGGCTTGCTGCACAACTCCTGCCCCATTTTCGCTCCCAGGAGGCCTCCCTTACCTGGGAGCCAGATGGACCTCATGGGGACTTTTGGGAGGCACTGGGCAGGGTGGGCAGGGCCAGCTGGTCATCAGAACTACCAGTTTGTAAATATATAAAATAAAAGATGGTTTCATAGTTGCATAATCAGGGGTGGGATTCAGTGGGTTTGGGCCAGTTTGGGCGAACTGGATGTTAATTTTACATCCAGTTCGCCCAAACTGGCCCAAATCCACTGAATCCCACCCCTGATTATGCAACTATGAAGCCATCTTTTATTTTAAAAAAGTAAGGCTCACATTATTATCTATGATGATTTCAAGTTTGAGATACCAACAATAAACAGTAATAATTATTTTAAATATAATAATAAAGTAATAATTATTTTAAATATAACCTTTATAAAAGACGTACATTAATGGTCCCAGTAACAGTCCCTCTTTGAGGAAGATGGGTGGTCTAGAAACACAAAGTATAAATTAAATAAATAAATAAACATTACTACTTTTTCTGAGGAAATCATCATTGTAACTATTTTTTAAAATGAGTTCATTGATGAAGAGGAAAGGAAACAATGCATAAAAGGTCAGAAGCTGTTCAACTGAGTCATTTATACCACTCTTTAAGCCCATGTCACATTGCACCAACGTATGGAAAGAGGATGTAAAACGGAGAGAAACACTTGCCATCCGTTGGTTAACGCGATTTATCCGTTCTGTACTCACTTCCTCCGTTTTTCATCCTCTCTATCCGTCTAGCATCCATCGACTGAGGTTCCATCTGCTCAAAAAGTTTTGAGCTGCTCAAAACTTTTTGATGCAGAAAATGTATCCAACGCGTCTGTTCTGCATCCGCAATACATATGGGGAACATCCGTTCTGCATCCGTCGTCATCCGTTACGCGTCGCTAATCCGCTAGGCTATCCGCTGCGCATCCGGCGCAACTCAAATCCGCTCCAGAGGAAAAACGGACACAGGGAGGAAGTGGAATGGACGCGGCAGCGTTAGTAGCACGGACAGAGAAAGGATGAAAGCGGATGCAGCTCGCAAAGAAAGCATTTAAAACAGAAAAAAACATTCGCAGAGGGGACCTATCTCAGATATTAAGGATTTCCTAGAGGATGCCTAGAGGATGCAAAAGACACATAGTGGAAAACCTATGTTGCCTATTAAAAAGGGGGAGGAACTCACCTGGATCTCACTTTCAGTCAAGCACCCCTGCTGTGCAAACCTCTGCAGCCTTCATCTGCCTCTTGCTCTTCCACAGCATCCAGTCATGTCCACCATGGATCGTAACACAGTCCTTTTGGTAGCCACCATCGTTTCTGCAAAAGTGTGAAGCCATCTACAGGCTCTCAACTCTACTACGGGAAGAAAAAGAGGCGTCCAAGAAGCGTCTGGGTCAAAGCATGGATCGGGAGAAAGCAGAGTACGGACTGTACAACAAGCTGATGGTGGATCTGAGGAATGAAGACCCTCGTGCATTCCAGAATTTCATGAAGATGCCTCCAGCCATGTTTGACGAAGTTGTGGAGTGGGCTGACACCCAGGTTGACCAAGACAGGCACCAAACTTCCGGCCCAGCCTGGACCCTGGCTCAAGGTGGCACTGACTCTGCACCACCTCGCCTCCGGGACCACGTACAGGAGCATGCAGTACGGCTGGAGGGTGCCACACAAACACCATCAGCATTGAGGTCAGAGAAGTGGTGGCAGGCGCCATCATCGAAGAATACCTGGAGGCACTCCTCCAGTGCCCTCCACTGAAAGAAAGCTGAAAGAAAGTTGCAGAGCAGTGGTATCAGAAGTGGAACTTCCCCCACACCGTTGGAGCCATAGATGGCAAGCACGTGGCCTGCAAAGCTCCAGCCAAGTCGGGTCCACTTATTTCAACTACAAGGGCTTCTTCAGCATCATCCTTTTCGACATGGTCGATGCTGACTACAAGTTCATGTACATCGATGCTTCAGGCAACGGGTCAGCTTCAGATGCCCAGGTATACAATGCCAGTGACCTCAAGGAGGGGCTGGAATGCAACCTCATCGTGGGCTTCCCAGATCCAGACCCCCTGCCCAATGACACACAAGATGTGCCCTACTCATCGTGGGGGATGATGCCTTCTCCCTCAGAACCTACCTCATGAAGCCCTACACTTTCAGACTCCTCACCCGTGAAGAGAGGATCTTCAACTACAGGCTGTCCAGGGCAAGGCGGGTGGTGAGAACGCCTTTGGCATCCTGGCCAACAGCTTCCAGGTACTTCTCACCACCATGCAGCATCGCCCAGAAACTGTGAGGAGGATCGTGGAAGCTTCTTGCATCCTGCACATCTCGTGTGCAACCCGCTACCCAGTGTTGCAGAACAGGCTCGTGGACCTCCAACAAGGCCAATGGGGAACATGGAGCCTGGGGAATGGAGGCAAGGGCGAAACCTGATAGACACTAAGGATGTTCAAGGCCCCAACAGAGCTTCACGTGAAGGGAAGAAGCAGCGCAACCTCCTGAGACACTGGTGCAACTCCCCAGCTGGAGCAGTGGAGTGGCAAGACAGGATGATAGATGATGAATGGATGCTTCTTCAGCCTGTCCTCATCACACTGATGAGATTGGGCCATGTATGTGGGTGGTTCTACAATGAACAGGGCATTTATAAAGAGTTGTGTTTATGTTGAAATGTGTGGATGATTGATTACATTATTATTGATAATAAAGGGTCATAGATTTGGCACCTGGGAGGGTGGACCACCTGGTACTGGGTTCTGACATGTTCATGAGGGTCTGGTTGACATAGGTGAGGAAGGGTTTGCAGGTGGAGGATGGGGCATCGGTGTGTACCAGCTGAGAGAGGAGATCTACGCTGCTCCTGATGGTGTCTCTTATCTCCAGCAGGACAGTGTGGCTCTGCCCCTCCGGTCTGCCTCTCTGCCTTTCTGTGGAGGTGGAGCTGGGGGTGGATGCGGGTTGGGCTGTGATGGAAGTGCCATTCCTTTCTCCCACTGCATCAGGGGGTCCTTCACACGCTCCACCAGGGGTAGTACAGCTGTCGGGGGGGTTCCGTCATGGCACGCTCCACAGATACCTGCCTGGACACAGGAGCTGACTCTTTGCCAGAAGAGGACTGGCTCTCAGCAGGCTGCCTGAGAGAGAGGGTTGTGAGAGGGGCTGCTCCTCGGTGGCGGATCTCACCCTCCAAGAAGCTGCCACTTGGCCATCACGTAGGTCTCTGTCCGTCAGCTTGACCACGGCCTGGCCAGATTTTCTTGAGGTGCAGCTTCCCGTACCAGGTGTGCATATGCTTCCATCAGCCGAGGAGCACCTCCGAAGTGTAGCCCAGGCTCTCCGCCTCTCTTCTCCAAGCAGCCTGCTTACTCTTGGTGTTTCAGTAGAGCCTGTGTCCCTTCCGCCAAAGATATTCATTCTCCTCAGCCACTCCAGCACCTCCTCCTCATGTTCCTCTTCTATGGTGTATTGGCATCCTCTCCCGTTCACGCGTCTGCTTCTTCCTCCCTTTGGCAGGGCCATATAGGCCCTCATCAGAAGGGCTTCGAGGTTGTAGGGGCTGCTCCTCCACACCACCACCACCACCACCAGCAGCAAACAACAGTAGCAGCAAAAGCAGGACCACCAGCAGCAGCAGCACCAGCAGCACCAGCAGCACCAGGAGCACCAGCAGCACCAGCAGCACCAGGTCAGGAGCACCAGCAGGACCAGCAGCAACCAGCGCAGGGACCAGGAGCACCAGCAGGACCAGGAGCAGCGCCAGCAGAGTAAGCACCAGCAGGACCAGCAGGACCAGGAGCAGCGCCAGCAGAGTAAGCACCAGCAGGACAGCAGGACCAGGAGCAGTGCCAGCAGAGTAAGCCCCAGCAGAAGCCCCAGCACCAGGAGCAGTGCCAGCAGAGTAAGCCCCAGCAGAAGCCCCAGCACCAGGAGCAGTGCCAGCAGAGTAAGCACCAGCAGCAAGCACCACCACCAGAAGCAGCATCAGCAGAAGCACCACTTCCAGAAGCAGCATCAGCAGAAGCCCCAGCACCAGAAGATCGAGCCCGCGGCGCCAGAAGCCCCAGCAGAAGCAGAGTCAGGTCCAGGGGGTGGGAGGGTGTCCCTGTCCCTCTTGCCAGGGCTGGCAGCAGATGGCTGAGGCTTCCTTTTCTTCCCCATGGTTTGGTTTGCTGGCTGGCTGGGTGGCAAGCTGTGTCTGGAAGCAGGTCTTTCCTCTGAATGGTGACCTGCTTGCAAGCTGCTTCTCTTTATATCTGCGGGCTGACGCAATGCATCCTCCCCGCATGTGCAATGAACGTTAGGCATCCGCTAGGCATCCACTAGGCTTCGCTAGGCTTCGCTCTGCTTCCGCTTTTGCATTCGCTTCATCCGCTCAGCATCCACTCTGCATCCGCTTCTTTCCGTTCCGCGTCCGCTTTGCTGTGCTCCCCCGGAAGCCTTGCGGATGTGCCATCCGCTCCCATCCGCTTCATCCGCTAGGCTTCCGTGGAGCATCCGCTTTCCATCTGCCCTACGTCCTCCCCCATCCGTTCCTCTTCCCCTCTTGTTGTCCGCTCTGGTTATGCAAATTCGGGGCACTTTTCAGAGCGGCATATAACGGATGCGAAACATTTTTCTCATCCGCTGTGTCCTTTTTACAAATGTTTTGCATCCGTCGGCCAGTGTGACAGGGCCTTTAGATAAAAAAATGATGAGTCTAGATGCCTGAAGCACTGCAGGGAGTAGGCGAGTGGCTGGCAGATACATAATTCTGCTTTCCTCACACCTATTAATAGACTGCTATTAGTCTGGCAGCTAACTGACCTTGAATGATAAGCTAATCAGACCTAGTTATTGTATGTATGAGAGCACCAGGAAATTCCACAACCATAGGCTAGGATGGGAAAATAAAGTGACATCCCAAAAGAAAGCACTGGCAAATCACTTCCATATTCTGGCCAGGTTAGAAAATCATAGACCTGTTTGCATAAATGCTAGGGGCTCAGCTTGATTCATTGGAAGTTTTACCCTTTAAAAAGTGAGGGCAAACAAAGATTTGCACAAAGAGAATGACATCTGTACAAAACAATGAGAAAAGGATATAGGCTGAAGTTTATGGCTTTTCAGTAAGTTACTTGCTGATTATTTTGCAAGCCAGGTACACAATACAAAGCAAAAGTGTGTCAAATCTTCCCTAAGGCATTTAATAGCAAAGTTTAAAAAAAGAACTGGAGTCCACATATGTTGTCCACACTGATAACCTGTGGTCAGCCAATGATATAACACAACTTTCAAATAATCTCTAAGTTATATTCCCACCTTGGCAATATATATTCATTCAACAAGTATGCAATAGTTCAACATAGGATTAATATGTGCTCTTATCTAATCTGACATTCATTTTGGAAGAAGACACATCTAGATGTTAAGTGCTGAAAATGCTTTAAGTTAAGATTGGTAAATTGAGTTTCTGGTCAATAAAGAGGACAAATTCTCCAAAGCACTTGAAAGCAGGATAAGAAATAACAGATGGAAATTTATTAAAGATAAATTCAAGCTAGAATTAAGGAGAAATTTCCTGACAGTGGGAACAATAAGTTCTCACTTGCCTCCAGAAGTTGTGGATGATCCATTCCCTGGCTTTCAAGAAGAGTTTGGATAACCATTTGTCGAGAATGGTATAGAGTCTCCTGCTTAATCAGAGGGTTGGATTAGAAGACTTCCAAGATCAGTTCACATATTCTAGTCCCTAGAAGGAACTCAGGATTGACATTTTATACTGATATGATAATTGCTTACCATCCATATAGTTGACCTTGTTGTAGTTCTTTTCTCTCTGACTCTACCCTGTCTTCACCTCTGAGTCCCAGCACCTTTGAACACATCTGACTTTTGAGAAAATGACAGGTGCACCATCATTTTTTGAGGAGGCATTATAGTTGGTAGTTTTTCAAATGCAGATATGGCTAGGAGAGAGGAATTGGAAAATATTTCACTCTTTTGTGTTCACTCACAACACAAAATTAATTAATTTAGAATTAATTTAGAGTAATTCTCTAAATTACTCTCTATGGCTGGATCAGCATTATAGTTCTCCTCTGTGGGCTAGCCAGGGGGAGGGAAAACAGGACAGACACCTGCAGCACTCTGCCAGCCAAAATGGGGCACAGGGGAGGCCACGTGTGGCACCTCTGTGCTGCAGGCTGTCCAGGCAAAAAATCAGGGCCCAGGGAACTGTGCATGGCCCCCCTCCACACCCTATTTGGGCTGCCAGAGAACTACAGGCCAGTCCTTTGCTATTTCCAGATCAGCCCTGCAGGCCAGATTTAAGCACCCCGTGGGCCTTGAATTTGACACCACTGTTCTATAATCTTGGAACTTGTAGAAAACTGAAAACTGCTGAAAACATAAGAATTCCTAAGGTCCTTGACTGGAATTAGGATTGCATGCACAAATACATGCAAACAAAAATCCATCTAGTTTTGGGCAGGATAAATATTCCCCTCTGTGCAAGGGAATAGCCTTAAATCATAAATGTAGACAATTTTGTTGAAATATTCTGTTGACAGAATGCCAAGCTATTATTTCAATTATTCTTGAAAAATGGCTATCTGTAAAAAAACAAGTCAGTTATTTTAATATTACACTTTTGATTTATTTCAAGATATTTTGACCAAGAACATCAAGCCTATAGAAAAGTTATGGCATTAACAAAAGGCAGATCTTCTATTAAAGCCACAAAAATACCTGCTGAACCAAATACACTGTATTGTGGGGGATAAGATAATCACATTTTTATTTCAGTGCTATACTCATTCCTCTTTAGAAATGTTAATTGTTGTTGAAATCTTGAATGAATTCCTTCTTTTCATGCAGTGAATGTTCATGTTTATATTTTTTTACAGAAAGTTTGGTGGGGAGATTTTTAAGCTCAAGATCAAAGTATCTCTTCCATAAAGAGAAAGTAAATCTTATACCTGTATGTCTGAAAGACTCCCTTTAACTTCTGTTTCCAAGATTTGATGACACTACTTTTCAGTTCAGTTCAAAGTGATCACACTAGAAGTCTGACGTCAGGAAGACTAATCGTATGGAATAATTTAATATATGTAAATCAACAAATTGTTCTATTTTTCATGGAATTCATGAAACACACAGAGTAAATCACAAACTGCTGCAGGTAGAAAATCTCACTGCTGCTTCTCCACTGAGATAATTTTTGCTCAGCAGAAGGTATAATCACTTTGCTTGTAAATTTGGTCTCAGTAAAAATATTTTTCTAACACTTAAAGGGATTTTGCCTCTGCTTTGTTTCTGATAAATCAGATGTTTAACATTCTTTCAAAAGAAACTAGTTCCATTGACTGTACATCGAGTGCAGTTGGTAAGCCAGTTTCAAATTCATCTGGTGGTGTGATGCAATCTATCTATTTTACCAAGAAGCTGGCTTTGATCTACTTTGCCAAATGCTTTACTGAAGTTTCAGTAAACTATGTCTACAGCATTTCTCTGGTCTACTGATTTCGACACTTTAATTTAATTTCCTGCATCCATTTTTTCCAAGACTGAAACCACATCAACATTTTTCCAGTCTTCTGGTAGTTTCCTTGTGCTCCAGGATCATATAGATTGATTTTCTAAAGGAAGTTACTTTTGTATAATGCAAGTATTTCATTGTTTATTCACACTAGATGTTAGTGATTTCCATGAAGGGCCTATCTCTATATTTCCAGTTAGTTATGAAAAAAGACACCATCTGTCAGGCCTGCCATCTTCAGAATTTAGTAAGTGAACCTTTCACTTCACCAATGGAGTCAAGGGTCATTCTCTCTTAAGGGACCAAGTCAGGACATACCTGACATTAAGCTGAATCTGGAGTAAGGTCCACCTGGAAATACACATCTACCGTGGGGACTGCGCATAGAATGTCTGCTCAGAAAAGCAAAGCAGAAGGAATTGGAAGCTTGGGAAGAAGCCACTTCGATACCACAAAGCGGTGGATATTACTCTGAGCTGCAAGAAGAAACAGAGGCTTTTGGTGACTAGCCAAGGCATCAGATCCGTGTATCTGCCATTCTTCAATGGAAGAAGAAGGGGGGGGGAGTTGGTACAAGTAATCCTTTTTGATGTTAACCTGAATATCTGTAAGTGTCTACTGTTCATATGAATTTGATAATAACTTGCCAATGCATACCACACTGGAGGACTGGAGTCCAGAATGTTCTCAGAAACTTGTTCACCTCTTTGAGGAATAGAGAGAAGTGAAGAGAGAAGGAGAACCATATCAACAGCTCATGAAAGAATTCACTGAGAGAACCTTTACTGCAACTATCGTTCCCACGAGAAAAGAGGGGGATATAAACATTGTATAGCTTTCTTTGTAATTAGTGGATGCAATTCCACATCGATAGGGCAGGGGTTCTAACTCTCTCTTATCTATTGCTATAATGGCTAGGAAGCATCTTACGATTTCTGCACTTTGACGTAGTACTGGACCCAATTCACTTTCAATAAAGAAATTCCTCTTTGCAAGTACCTAAGCTTTAACTAGAAGAGTTCATTCTTTTCAGTTGAAAAAGAAAGCTCCAGACATTATATAAAGCAGAATCTAGCGTTAATAGAGTGTCAACCCATGAGAGGAATTTTTTTTTAAAAAAGAATTTTCACCTCCATAGCTCGAGGGGACCCGTGCAAAAATGTCTGAATTATAGCAAAGAGCAAGGGGAGACCAGCGGAATGCTGGGGATAAACTTTTGACAACTACTTACGCCAGACACTGCTCTTATGTTACCCATCAATGACACTTTGAACAGTCTGGCCTGAAACAATTCACAAAGCCCCATGCTCTATCAGCACAGGAAAAAGAGAACAAAGCTACGGCATGCGGAAAGAACCAAGGAGTACCTGCACTGGGGTAGCCTGTAAACCCAGGTTGAAAATGGAACTAGAGGGCCCATCATCTGATCAGAAGAATGGGCTTGATGAAGCCACCGGCAGATGACCACTGAAATTCAGTACATAAATCACCTCTAGTGGACGGAAGCCCTGGGAGGACTTCAATGCTGTTGGATGATTGAACCAGGTCACCAATGATGGAGAGAGTGAGTGAACGCAGAAATTGAGGAGAACCCAAGCCCATCACCCCAATCCAGCCTGACGAATGATCGAGCAATTTGGAACAAGCCAGTAGACCAGATAAGCCACACCAGGTTACCCAAACCCTTGCCACTTCCCAAGCAGGGGATTAACTCCTGGCCAACCCCAAAGACATGCAACTGCAGAGAAAGGTCCTGCCCCTTTGGGTGGTAAAATTCAATTGGGCTACCCCCAGAAAAATCGGGATTCTTCCGTGGTGAAATACGTCCTCACCTTACATGCCAAGGAATACGGACGGAATTTCCTGACCGCAGGGGGTCCAGAGTGCGAGTCGTTCATCCCTGGCCCTAGAAAGGGGCAGCGGCCAGAGCATGGATGGTAACCCTCCACTCAAATTGCTTAACAGCTCCAGAGGCTTGACAAACCTCGAATTGATTCATGGACAGTCCCTATGCCCTCCTGCTTAAAGACCCCCCTTGACCAAATAGAAAAGCCCCGAACGACTGCATTAGTCATAAAGCAAGGGCATCCACCAGTAAGACCCGAGTAAAACTAAGAAGAATTTTAGTGTGACCTGGCCAGCCACGAGTCGAGATCTGGTCAGAAGGATATTCTGTGCTGCCGCTGCGTTCAAGATGGAAATCAACATATGACCTGGTAGCATCTGCTGCCTGTGCCTTTTGTGTTAGCGGTTACCCAACCTCCTGCAATGAATGGTACCTCGATGGCCAGAGGGACGGCAGACGATAGGACAATGGCATGTAATCAGTATCGCATCACCAGTGGCAGCAAGTTTGGAGCAAAAGATCCCCCACCCCGAGGGGAAAGCGGGATGTTTCAAACACCCCAAACCCACCATCGACTCCAAACTCATTCTGGCTGTTTAAGTGTGGGAAAAGAGTAGCACGTGCACAGCCAAAATGCCATTTCAAAAAAACCCCCTGCCAAGAAAGGCCAGAACCACCCCATCAGGGGAAACCTGGAAAATCCAACCCTCAAGGAAAAAGGGAAACTGGCCTGAGAAGCCAAGAAGTTGTGATGGTTCGGTCCCCCCCACGCCAGAGAAGAATCCCCCATGGCTTGAGGAAACCTGAGCCAGTCTGAAAGCGAATCCAGGAAGAGGTGACCGCTGTTAAGTGACCCAGCTGAACCCACTTTACCTCTACCCGAGATTGTTTATCCCCAGCCATGCAAGGGGCCGAGAGAAAATAGCAGCGTTACTGATTCAGGATATACTGCGGGCCTAATCAACCCCCGCTAGCAGGAAATTGGGATCCAACTTTTTAGGAAAATTGGGAAAATCCCATTGCCTTTCTTGCAAGTTAGATGGAACTTATTAGCAAGGGAGAGCCAGCCAGGTTTTGCCCAACAGAACCATTGAAAATAACACTAGGGGAACTCATGTGAGATGTCACATTCATTGTCAGCCCCAGCGTATGGAAAGCGGCCACTAGTCTTAGGCCCCACATGGCTATGGAAATGATCCAAAAATACAACTGGAAGAGAGGAACCGTACATTTCCAGAAACATGTAGCATTTGCAAAAAACAGCCAGAGGGAAAAAAGACAGCAGAACAGAGAACCAGCCATTGATTGAACCATTCTAACATCCCCAAAAGAGACCAGGTTTTAGCCCAGTATCTTAGCAAGGAGGCTCTCTGATGAACTCCCACCTTCATCGCACCACAAAACTGCCACCATTTGCAAATCCTACCAGGGGCTAAATTCCAAAAAACCAAAATGTACTGGCATGTCCCCCCAGAGTAACTAAAAGAACTCAGAACATTTATTGATAAAAAACTCTTAAAAGGGTTCATCTGAACCATACTGACCACAAAAACTTAGCCAGCCCCAGTATTATTCATGAAAAGAAAGATGGCTCTTTGCGCTTATATGTGTATTACCAAAATCTAAAATATTGATCAGTGGGGAGAAGTATGTACCCAACGTCCCCCTCATGAAGGACATGCTATGCCGTTTTCTTAAAGGAATTTTTTTTTTCAAAGTTTAGACCTTACAACGAGGCAGTACCACAGCATCAGAATAGGAGGAGAATGAGTACGAAGACAGCTTTTAACACCTCATCTGGGGTGCTACCAATTTTTGAAAGTGCGGTCCCTTAACTACAAGGAAGCAACCTGCCGTGTTTATGCAATTAATTATAATGAGACTCTCCATGATTTTTTTGGTACAGAGGGGTTCTCGATGAGTTTATCCGATGATAGTTTTTAATTTACACTGAAACAAAAGAAAGAGTACATCAAGTTACTCTGAGCAGTTTTGCACAAAAACTCCAAAATGCCAAACTATATGCAAAACTCTCTAAATGTGAGTTTCATCAAGACAAAATTGACTAACCTGGGATATAGAAGGTATCCCATAAGGGAATAAGAGATGGACCCACAAAAGTAAAGGCTGTTCATTGCTTTGTGAAGCTGCCTTCATATGGCAAACAACGCTGCAAAGCCTCCTGGGTTTTGCAAAACTTTCACCAGTTCGATTCCATTCTTTTGCGAATATCATCTGTCCCCTCATGGAACATGTTAAAAACAACAAGGGAGAGGAAACTCAAACCAAGGCAACCCCTTTACCTGGACGATGGAATGCCAAATTTAAACAACTATTCTCAGCAGAACCCAATCTTGAAAGCACGCTAGACCTATGTACAACCAGTTTGTCATTCCAAGCAATGCTAGCGATGTAAGCAGTTTGGAGCAGTTCTACAGCCAAAAGACATGAATGTGGACAGCTGCAATCCATGTGTTTATTTCTTTCAAGAACACTGACAGGAACCAAGCAAAGATTGGCCATATGGGAGAAAGCAGGCATATGCTGGGTGATGAGCATTTCCGTTACATGGAGACCATTTCCTAAAGGGACCAAATCCCTTTGAAGTCTGGACGAAGCCCCTGAAAACTCGCATGGAAACTCTCAGAAAAAAATACAAGTAAGGTGGGTCTCTCAATTAATTTTAAACAGGTTTAATTCATTCTCAGAATATTCTCTTGGGAGGAATTTCTGGGCAGATGGCATGTCCAGAAACCCCAGTACAGACAGCAAAGAAGATTTGAAATTATAAAACCATGCATTCCAAGCCAAACCCAACTGGCAGCCCAAAGTAATCACCCGAGCACAGAGAAGTAATAAGAATCACTGAACTGACAATGCAAAAAAAAAAAAAAAAAAAAAAAAAAAATAAAAAAAAACAAAAGACACACACTTTTTTTCGCAAAAAAAAATATTTTATTTTTTTTTAAAGGGGGGAGGGCACTCCTAATAGGCATAGCTGCTTCGCTCCAGGGCTTAAGAGGAACATTTTCTTTCTCAAAGATGGTGTAGGCCTGGTTAGGAAACAAGACTTTTATTGTCCCTGACAGCCAGAGGATGGGACCTCAAAAATGATGCCTTGACTTTCCAAAAAAGCGGACACTTTAGTTTTGTTTAAAAAACCCTGCACCTCCATCAAATGACTCAATTTTGGGTGGCCATCTCTCAAAATAGGATATTGAAAACTATGTTGCTAGTTTACCCATCTATGTCTCCTGCGCCAAAAATGAGACAAGGAAAATCTCCTGCGACTTTTACAAAACAATGGGCAGAGAACAGGAAGAGATCCCTGGAAAGAGATTCTCTATGGACCTTTATAGTGGAGCTCCCCTGCGAAGTACAGGAAATACTGTTGATTTGTGGTTGTAACTGATCTTGTTTTTATCAAAACAGGTTCACTTTGTACCCTACCAAAGATGCTGCCCCAACAGCCAGGACATTGCGCAAAGATGTTTTTAGGACACATTTTATTGCCTCCATGGAGGGCTCCCACGTGGAATATGTCTCAGATCGGGGGTGTAGCAATTCACATCTACATTTGGGTCGGCGCGTGTTTAAACCTATTAGGCTTCATCCAGGGGGTCCTTGTACCAATCACCCAGAAACTAATGGCTCAATAGGAGAGAGCTAATAGCATAATAAGACAACATTGTAAGATGGCTTTAGTTAATTACCAACAGGAACAATTGGGACTGACTTCTTCTTTTGCCAGAAGTGAGTACAACAACAACTCAGTCCACCAGAGCAGTTGGCTTTCAGCCCATTCCAGGTAGGCACAGGCCGCAAGATTTCAACCCCTGCCAGAGCTAACTTACCAGGGGAATCTGAAATCCCCTCCCTTAAGGAGGGATAATTAATTTGCAACCACTTTGGCCAGTGCGTCAGATAGCCTTACAAAAGGCTAGAGGCAGATTGTAGGAGAAGGCGGGAAGCTTCGTCTCGGTGCTACAGCTGCGATCTTCAGGCACTGAGATTGCAGCTGATATTTTCGCCCGCTGGTCGGTCCAACGGGACCTAAAACCGTCCCGTAGAGACGGGGATTGTGAAGGGCACAGTTCCAGGATCCCAGAGATATCGCAAATCTCTGGTGATCGGGAGAAAAGCCCTTTTCTGGCGGTGGAAAGGCAGCCTCCCAAGCTGCTGGAAGTCGGGACAGCTCCGGAAAGAAAGTGGTTGAGCGAATGTGTGTCGGTTGGGTGAGAAACTCTTTGTTAGATTTGTAAGATTGGTTGGAGACCTGAAAGGAGTATCTGAACAAAGAAGAAACTTTGACTTTTAGTTTTTTGTTGACTGGCGAATTGTTAAGCGCGTTTTTTAAAAGTGATGGTCAAACTGAGGCTTGGATTCTTTCCTTACTACTTCTTTTTCTAGGACTTTAAAATGTGATCTTGTAGGTTAACCAGTTTGAATTTTTTTTCTTATATATATTTGTATGGCTTCTTTGATTTGTTTAATTCTTCAATAGGATAGAGAACCCACTTTTTGATTGTTTTACTTTCTTTTCCCTGAGTTTTGTATACATTACTCTTCTTTCTGGGCTGGGGGAGGGAAAAGTATGTAAGAGATTTTAGGCAACACTGCCCAACTAAGAAGGCCTTGAACAGTACTTTATTTTGACTGGGGGCAGAAATGTATAACTACTGCCTTCTCAAGGACAATCTTTAATGTGATTTAAGATGGAGGGAGAGCACAGGAAAAATATTATTACAGGTGTTTTCCTGGACTCTTATCAGTATTTTCAACACTGCAGGCTTGGCTTTGAAGCTTGCTGGAGAAGAGAGTCATAATAAGGAGCCTTGGATAAATAAATTAAAGTGCACTGTGTACAGTCCCATATATATAGTAATATATATATAGTATATATATATATATAAGTATTGATATATATATTATATATATACTATATATTATATATGTATATATATATATTATATAATATATACTATATATATATATATTATATATTACATTACTTGTGAAATCTCTACTGCAAAGCCTGTTTTGTATATTTCAATTCTAGTAATATTTTATTTTGCTTTTTATGTTTATCCTTTTCTTTCTTTGGTTTTTGGGCCTCTTTACTATTGGATTTTTCCATTTTGGATCTATAATTGGCATTTCTATCAGATGGATGAAGGTCAAAAGGAATTTGAAGGTTTTTTGAAGCATTTTAAAATGAAAAAAAAAAGTGAAAAAAAAAAAGAAGGTGTTAATGAAATAGGACTGCGTGTCTTTGGATTGTTGTTGGTGACTTTGGGACTTTTGGTAAAATTCTTATTTGATATGATTAAAATATTGGGTCGTTTAAAAAATTTTTTTTTTTTTTTTCAATGGCATTACTTATGGATGAACTGAAAATGGAATATTACAAAATATAAACAAGACATGAAAGACAAGAAGGAAGGATTCTTTTGGTTCTGTTTGTCATTTTCTTTAGACAATGGCCGTCTCAATACTATCGGCAGCCGGGCGTTCGTCATCCGCGGGGCCACCAATTTCTACATATGAGAAACTACGAAGGAAACAAGAGAGATTGGATGAAGAAGAACATCCTTAATGAACAAGCCAGCACTTCTATTCTGGGGAAGGAAAGGGGAAGCGCGTGAGAAAGAGAATGGAGAACTTAAGACCTGAAAAAAAACAACCACAAAAAGGGGAAAAACAGGTGAAAGTGGACACAAACATCAGAAAGCAACAGAAAAGAAGAATACACAAGAGGGTGGAGATTAGAGGCAGGGGTAAAAAGGTTAGAGGTGGAGAAGCAAGGGAGAAAGAAGGAGAGAAGCTTACAAAAGGTTTGAAAGCAAGATGTAAAAGAAACAGAAGCTCTATGGTTAGAGATAATGGCGTAAACATATAACTGAAAAAGAGACGTGCAAAGGTACATAAGATTGTGGTTGCGTTGTTATCTGTATTGATAATAGATGTTATAAAATGGAGACAAAATATTAATGTACATTACAGTGACATTTCTTTTTTTAAGACTAAGATAAATGAAATCAAATATGAGAGAATTGAATTAAAGAAAAATGGAACATTGTCCATTTGTATAATATTTTAAAACATAAGTGAAATAGGGAAGTAAACTAAGCAAAATCATATAATGTTCCCATAGAAGGCATGATATTTTATTTTAGAAAGGATTGTTGTAAAATGTTTAAGACTTAAATGATAATTAATTTTAGGATGATAATTTGCTATGGATTGTTGTTTAATCTAATCATTTATATATTTAAAAAAAAATTTTTTTTCTGCTTTTAAATATTGAGTCTATCTTTAGAATGTACTACGCAGAATCCGAAGAAAATATTGTGCTTATGTTAAGCTTTAAAATACTTAGGGGAGAAGGATAAGTTATGGACATAGGCATTATACTCCAATCACGTCCTTACAGAAGAAATGTCTGTGTTAATGAGAACAAGATAATAGACAGCCTGAAACAGGACAGACAAAGGACAGTATAAGTATAAATTGATTTACAATTGAGATGAAATAAACATAATAGAATTAAGAGAGTGGATAAAGAGGGGGAAAGCTATATAGAAGAATGTAAATAGTACAATTAAGAAATGGTGGATCGCATATTATAAAAAGCAAGCATGAACTTGAATTCTTATGTTTCTGGTACAAAAAGATGTAATCCGGATCAAAAAACTGCCGTTCAAAAAGATATTTTACATGTTTTCTATGTTTTGTGTTTTGTTTTGCATATGTTTGTTTGGTTAAAATTAAATAAAATTCGTGTTTATAAAAAAAAAAAAGGCTAGAGCAGTTGTTAGAAGCTCCAGGGCATTTTAAAAAAAAACGTGATGATCCTAAACCCATTCAAAGTTGGGGATCTGCCGGCATATATTTGTCTATTCAAGAATTAATCTAAAATTCATTGCAACCCGTCTTAAGAAACTGAGGACCTTAAATTAATTGGACCATTTTCCATCTGCCAGAATTATTAATCCTGTTACTGGAGCTCTTCTTCTTCCCAAAACACTTAACAGGTTCATTCAGTATTTCCCACTGTAGCCTACTCAAACAGAGATACTTCAAAACTTAAACCCACCCTTCCCTACACCTCCAACCCCATTATGGACATGCGGAACAACATTTTCAAATAAAAGATACCTTGATTCCCCACTCACATGGATCCACACAAATGATTTCGTAGCTTGAACACCTTCCGCTTTCAGAAAATGGGACGGGGCTAGGCATAGGACGACATGTAACAAAGCCAGCCACACTGCTTATGGAACTTCCACCTTTGAAGATACCCTTACAAAACATTTCCTATAAGTTGTAACATGTAACACATGTTTTTTGTCTTCCAGCGTGGATTTCTTCCAAACTTTTGAGGAGAGCACATATGTCTGTAATTGTATCTGCCTCTTCCAATGGAAGAAGAAGGCGGGGGATTCCCGGTCCACAAGTAATCCCTTTTTGAAAAAATGTAACCCTAGAATAATCTTAATCGTTTGTATTGAATTTGTATTAACACTTGCCACATGATATTAAACTGGAGGACTGGAGGCCAGATGTCTAGAAACTTGTCATCCTTGGAGAGATAGCAAGAGGAGAAGGGGGGGACCATAAAAAATTGCCGCGCAGTTGCTTGAAAGTACTCACCTGGGAAACACTTTCTAAGATACGCGTTTCCCAGAAAACAGTGGTGGGTGAGGGACTAGTGTAACTCATGTTTGCTTCTTTGTATTGATGGAAATTCCACATCGAATAATGGGAGGGGTTTCTAACTCCCTTTATCTATTTCACCTATATTGCCTGGAAGCATCTTAGATTCCTGCATTGACTAGTACCTGAATCAACTTCCTTTTCAATAATAGCATTCCTTTTGAAGTATACTTAGCTTTCAGAAGTTCATTGCTTTTCTGTTGAAAGATGGGAAACTATCCAGAGCTACAGTATTCATGGGTTTCAGCTTACAAACAGCTTCATAATAAACAAGTCTTACATTACCTAAGAGCAAGACAGATAGAAATGTCACTTTTTAGAAGAAACAATTAACGAGGAGCAAAAGCCCTTTACTATCTACCTAATCCACTCCAATGAAGCTCCTCCCTGATACTGCAATAATTGCTGTTGTTCGTAGCCTCCCCCTTGGCAAGAAATATGGCAGAAAACTCACCAAAGAACATTCATCAATAGATTTTCTTAAAGCCCTCTGTCCCACTGCACCACACGGATCGCAAGGAGGATGTAAAATGTTAAAAAAGCTTGCCAGTATCCATTGGAAAACGCTACGCAATCTTTGTGTACTCATTGCATAGCGTGTTTTCATATGCTCTGTCACTGAGCATCCGTTCCACTGAGATATGCGTTCATACTGCGCAAAGAAGTTTTGGCTGCACAAACTTTTTGAACGTATGAACTTTCCGCCGTGTACGATGTACATCCGCGGCATATAACGGGCGCAACAAACGTTTCTATGTTCGTGTAATCATCCATTAAACGTCCACCTGATTACCGTGCTTGGCATCCTCTGGCGATGCCCTCAACTTTCATCATCTGTCTGCAGCTTGTAAAATGCGAAGACGGGAGGAAACGAAAAAGATACACGGAACCGTCCACAACAGCGTTAGTAAGCATGGAAATAGAAGGATGGCTAAGCGGAGCATCTCGTATATAAAAAGCATTTAAAATGGACATTTTGTATCTCTGGGATGTATCGGATACATTCCCTAGGATGGTCTGAAGTATGTCTTTAGGACGTATGTAGAAGGACACCTAGCGACAACATATTTCCTATAAAAAGGGGACGGGAAACTCACCTGGGATCTCAGTATGAGTCCAGCAGCCGTTGGTGTACGCAGCCTCTTCACCCTTCGGTCTTGGTCTTTTCTCCACATCATCATTGTTTCTCCACCATGGATCATGACCACATCATATTGGTAGCTGCAAATGCATTTTCATCCACCAGAACCAAACCTGTTCAGACTGTCTTCACCTTGTATACAGAAGCCGAGAGAAGGGAAGACGTCGCAAGAGCTGTGTGGTCCGAGGATGGATCGCTGATAAGAATGGAGTTTGGGACTGTGATGACCAGTGATGTGGAACTGAGAATGAAGACCCCTTCGTGCATTCCATTCACTTCTATTGAGCGATTTGCCACCAGCCATGCTTTTTGACAAATTGTTTTGAGCGTCTGAGACCCAGGTTGACCAATTCGCGAGCACCGCACTTCCGTTCCCAACCTGGACCCTGACTGGAAGGTGGCACTGATCGCCCAGCCTGGGCCTCTGGAATCACTACAGGAAACATGCAAGTATTGCGATGGAGGGTGCCACCACAACCACCGCATCAGCATTGGCTGGTCAGAGAAGTTTGGTGCAGGCCATCATCGAAAGAATACGATGGAGGAGCTCTGCTCACAGTTTGGTCCCACCACTGAACAGGCTGGAAAAACTTGCAGAAAGTCTAGTGGTATCAGAGGTGGACACTTTCCCCACACCCATTTGAGCCATTGAGAAGCAGCGTGGCTCTGCTCAAAGCTCCAGCCAACTCAGGATCCACTTATCAATCTACAAGGGGCATTCTTCAGGATCATCGCTCTTTTGCCATGGGTTGAGTGCTGACTTACAAGTTCAGCCACATCGATGCTTCAGGCAACGGGGGTTCTGCTTCAGATAGCCAGGTATACAATGCCAGGACCTCAAGGAGGGCTTGGAATGCAACCTCATCATGGACGTTTTTCTCAGTCCAGACCCCCTACCCAATGACACACAAGATGCTGCGCCCTACTTCATCGTGGGTGATGGACGCCTTCTCCCTCAGAACCTACCTCATGAAGCCTCTACACTTCCAGATACCTCCCCATGAAGAGAGGTGATCTTCCAACTACAGGCTGTCCAGGGCAACGCTGGTGGTGTGAGCAACACCTTTGGCATCCTGTCGCCAACCAAGTTCCAGCTACTCTCACCACCCATGCAGCATCACCCACTATTGTGGAGGAGGGCATCGTGGAAAGCTTGCATGCATGCCTGCACAATCTCATACAACACTCCAGTGTTGCAGAACCAGGGACTTGTGGACCATCAACAAGGAATGGGGGACATTGGAGCCTGTGAATGGAGCAAGGACGAAATCCTGATACAACTGTGGATATACAAGGCCCCAAACAGAAGCTTCACTGTGAAGGGAAGAAGCAGCGCAACCTCCTGAGCGACACTGGCGCAACTCCCCAGCTGGAGCAGTGGGAGTGCCAAGACAAGGATGATTAGATGATTAAATGAATGCTTCCTTCAGCCGTGCTCTCATAACACTGAAGATGAGACTGTGCCAATGTATGTGAGTCGGTGCCTTACAATGCACTAGTGGTTATTAATAAACGAGCTTTGTTTATTTCTGAACATGTGTTTTGTATCAATGATGTAAATGGGTTGATTGATAATAAAGGTCGATTGTGTTGGCAGCTGGGAGGGTGGATATACAGTCCCACTATGCTTGCACTGGAGGTTTAGCTTACTCCCACAAACCGATCCTTATCCATACTACAACTATCCTTATCCTATGCCCACAAGCGTTGCAGAGGGCTTAACCATTTGTTTCCAAAGGTTTTCACCAACACTTTATTAAGTAAAAAAATGAACAAGTCTGTGCTCAAGCCAAAGGACACCTTTATTTAAACTGTCTTAAGTAACTGTAGTTACTTTAGATTAAAAAAGCAAAATGAAACAATGTAAAGGTGTCTAAGGCAAAGATACGTGACAAGTAACAACTTCAGTCTCTGGCACTATTTCTCAGTCACTCTGAAGTCATTTTGTCCAGGCCTCAGCTGTTAGAAAGTGGTCAAGTGGACCGTGGAGGTCTGGCTTGTGTGTTTGGACGTGCTTGGTCTGAGGCGCCATTGGGGGTGTTTGGCCCAATGAGTTTACAACAGGGAATGTTGCTCGCTTCAGGAAGCCTCTCAGAGACGCTGACTCAGTCCAGCTGGCTCCTGGTTAAGAGGACTGGCTGGCTGTCTGTGGCGCTGGAATGTCTGAGGAAGAGGGGTGTCAGAGGGCTGGGCTCCTCTTTCAGTGGCGGCATCTCACCCTCCAGGGAAGCTGCACATGGCCATGACCGTACATTCTCCCGGTCAGGAGCTTACAGCGGTCTAGGCCCAGATTTTTTGAGGTGTACTTTGCCCATACCAGGTGTGCATGGTCTGCTTCACCACCCGGGAGTACATCTGCAAGCTTAGCCCAGGCTCTCTGCCTTCTCTCTCCAAGGCTTGCCTGTTTCTTCTTGGTGTCATGATAGCAAGTCTGTGTGGCCCTTTCTCCAGAGGTGACTCGTTCTCCCTCAGCACATATACCAGGCACCTCCTCTCATGGTCCTCGGAAACGGTGTCACTGTTTTTCCTCTCTCCCTTTCTCCCCCTTGCCTCTTCCTCCCTCTGGCAGGGGCTTTTGATCAGGGCCTTTCAGGGGCTTGGAGGCAGCCAGGGCCTTCAGCAGCAGGGCTGTTGGGGCCTTGGACTGGTCCACCACGCAGCAGCCAGCAAGCCAGTACAGCAGCAGGCAGCAGCCAGTAACGAGCAGCAGGCAGCAGCTCAGTGAACAAGCAGAGGCCAGCATCGCACGAGCACCAGCAGTATAGCAGCAGACCAGCAGCACCGCAGCTTTCAGAAGTCAGTCCAGGGGTTGGATGCTAGGTTCTGTCCTTCTTTGCTCAGGGGCAGGCTGGCCACGAAGTGGGCACCGGCTTCCCTCTTCTTCCCCTGACTGACGAACCATGGGTGTTCTTTGGAAGATGTATGTGGCGCAGGCACGTCTTTCCTCTTGAATTGCTGGACTGCTGTTGCGAGCTGATCGCTTTTCATTCCGCGGAGCTTGACGCTAATTCCAGTACTCCGCACTATGTGCAGTGAATGCTTTTGCATATCCGATATGATCATCCGCGGCGGCCATCCGCTTTTGCTCCTATAGGCATCCGTGATGCTACTCCGGCGTCATTCCGCTATTCATCCGCCCCTTCTGCTATGCATCCGCTTCGCAATTCCTCCCCCGGAAGCCCTTCGGATGTTCTCCGCTTCATCGCTGTCGCATCCGCTGTGGGCTTCCTATGAACATCCATTTAGAACATTCCCGCACGTCTACCACGTCCGTTCTTTTCCGTTCTGGTTTAATGCTAATTTTGCCACTTTTTGGAGCAGATGACATGGATGAGCCACCCCCAAAATTTTGCTCGTCCGCTGTGTCCTTTATGCATACGTTTTGCGTCCATCGGCCAGTGGGACCTAGCCTTTAAAAAGAGGCACAATCCAGCATTCCTGGTGACAGGAGATTCAATTCTTAGGGGAACAGAAATTATAGTCTGTAGACCAGGCAGTCAACCTCGAGAGTTATATAGTTTCCCTGGAGCAAAAACCAAAGATGTAGTTGAGTACCTTACTAAAATTATCAACCCCACTAAGGAAGGGGAATTATTACCCCTTTCTTCTCCTACACATGAGGGCCAATGACATAACAATGAACCTGAAAACAATAACAACAGATTATGAACAGCTAGGGAAGAAAGTTAAAGAATTAGGAACACAAGTCGTGTTTTCATCTATACTTCCAAGAAAAAGCCAACATCCAATGAGGGAGCAAAGTATTTGGTAAGAGAAATACTTGGCTGATGGTAAGAGAACACCAGTCTGACCTTGATATATAAATGAATATAATATATAAAGCATCAGGCCCTAATGGATTACATCCCAGAGTTCTGAAGGAGCTGGCAGATGTTAGAACCATCCTGTCATATATTTTAAAAATCTTAGAGCACCAGGGAACTACCAGAGGATTGGAAAAGAGCTGTAGTGGTTCCCATATTAAAAAAAAAAAAAAAGGCGGGGGGGGGGGNGGGGGGGGGGGGGAGACCCAGGAAGCTACAGACCAACTAGCTAAACATCAATACCTAGGAAGATACTGGAAAAAAATAATCAAAAACAGATCAGCAAACATCTAGAAACAAACAAAGTCATAACTAGTGGCCAGCTTGTGTTTATTAAAAACAGATCATGCCAAACCAATCTTATTTCATTGTTTGACAAAGTTACTAAATTAACAGACCGGCAAAATGTTGTGGACATTGTATATTTAGACTTCAGCAAGGAATTTGACAAATTAGGCCACAACCTACTTCTTGATAAGGTAGTAAAATGTTTGGCTAGTCTAGAAAAAAGAAGGATCAGCAGGGACATGATAACAGTGTTCCAGTATTGGAAAGGCTGACACAAAGAAGGGTCAATTTATTTGGCAAAGCACCAGAGGACTGGACAAGGAACAATGGATGGAAACTAACAGAAGCAGCCTGGAATTGAGAAACTTCCTAACAGTGAGGACAATTAACCATGGAACAGGTTGCCTTCAGAAGTTATAGATGCTCCATCACTGGAGGTTTTAGAGAAGAGACTGGACAGTCACTTGTCTGAAATGGTGTAGGATCTCCTATGAAAATCTAGGATTCAGTTTTCAAAAGAGTGGAGATTGTTGAGTTCACTCCATTGTTTGCTAATGGCAAGGGAACTCCAACCATGCAAGGCAGGACCTCTAGAGAGTGACAGCAATGATGATCCCTTGATAACCCCTGTGATACCTGTGACAATCCTGATAGAACTGGTGGTGCCTTCATCGGTTGGGGCACAGGGAAACTTTGATTACCTATTGGACTCAGGCTGCACAGATGCCTGGTCAACCCTGGCTTAGTAAAAAAACTGGGGTTAAGGCTTACAGAACTTAATGTGGCTGTTGCTTTCTGCCAATCAGGTGTCTCAGTGCCTGGGGGTGAGGCCCTGTCATGTTTGTCACCAATCCAATTGAAATTAAGATGGGACCCCATGAGGAAACCCTGACACCAAGTATGGATAGACCCCTCATGCTAGGTCTAGCATGGCCTCTGAAGTGGAACCCTTGTGTGAATTGGAGAACACGGTGATTAAATATTTGTTGGAGGATATCTGAAGAAAAGCAAAAAGGGGAACCACTCACATGCCACTTGATGGGAATGTTAGACGTGAAGTTGTGGTGGTACAAGAGTGGACCAAAACAGATCCCAAATTCCCAAGGAGTACCAAGATATGTGAGAGGTTTTCTGTTGTGGCCAGTTGGCCACCGGCCCCTCCAGCTGCTGGATCAGATGGGGAGGTGGAGTGGGAGTCAAGGCCAGCATCAAGGCAACCTGAGAGCTTGGAATAGAGCTGGGAGAGATAGAGACAGAGGCATAGCCTGAACTATCCGTCAGCCCCCAGATGGAGAGGCAACAGCTCCCAGATCAGGAGGTGGCTGATGAGGAAGAGGAGGAAGATCTAAGTCTGGCACCTGACATACAAATGAGCAGAAGGAAGGGAGGAGGAGAGCAGCAGGACCACCACTGCTAGCTAAGCCCCAGCCTCGCTCTGGGAATAAAAGGCAGGGAGCGGAGACAAATAGGTGTGTTAGGCAACTATTCATCTCCTGTCAGTCAGCCACCGATATTCTGAACTTCTGAATTTGTCAGGAATGTTATTGATTCTTTCTTGGAATCTGTGGGGCTGAGAGTAGAGTGCACCTTCTGAACATATGTGTGTGTGTGTGTGTGTGTGTGTGAGAGAGAGAGAGAGAGAGAGAGAGACTCCTGGTGTGTTGGGGCTNACCTTCTGAACATATGTGTGTGTGTGTGTGTGTGTGTGTGAGAGAGAGAGAGAGAGAGAGAGAGACTCCTGGTGTGTTGGGGCTATTTCAGAGCTTCCCTTTCCACAGGCACTTAGAGACTTTGTTAGCCTGCTGTGTGTGTGTGTGAGAGAGAGAGAAAGACTCTGGGCTGGGGCTGGGGCTGTTGATGCTCTTAATATTGGGAACATTTAGTTTCGAACAGCTTGTTGTGTTTGGGAATTGGGTCAGAACATTTTCAGTGAAAAGGAGAGGTACACTTGCTCTCCTACTTTAAACGGGGCCAGTGAACTATGCTTCCTGTCTGCTTGAACTTTATTGGCTTCTGCCACTTTCCATAAGGCCTCCCTGGCATGATCCCACACCCCTCATGCCTGCAAGCCATTCATTTTGGCCCACTTCAGCAGGAACTCTTACTGGAACTTGGGTATTTGACTCCAAACTTGACTCCAGTCGCAATTCGGAAGTAAGTGAACCCAGTGCTGCTATGCACTGTGTTGTTATAGTCCACCTCAGGACTTCTCTGGAGTTTTCTTGGATGTTTCTTGGTTATTTATCCCTCTGCTTTCTGGACCCTGGTGTTGTTTTTGAACTTTTCACGTAGTGCCTCTAAGAACAAGCCAGCATTTCCCAATTCCCAATTCCCAGCCATGTTCACTATATACAGATCAGCCATCCATTTTGCGGCCTCATCCTCCAGCAATGCCACTGCAGCCATTGCCATGGCCCACTGGAATGTACACTCAGTACCAGTCCAGATGGTCTGTCACCTGGCCTAGGAAGAGAGCCATCTTTATCTGGATTGCTGTCAAATGTTACTCACAGCACTGGTGGCCCCCACGGTTGATGGGTGTTGGCCCTTGCTTGTGGCCAACAACCATCAGCCAAGCAGGTGCCAGCGGTGGGATGGCAGCGGTAAGATGTGCTCACTGATAGCTGCTCCCCCCTGGGCAGTAACTTGGATATCCAACAGTAAAGTCAGGCTCTAATGGCTCCCTAGAGCATCCTTGGTCTGCCTCCAGTCGTAACTTTGGGCTGGCTAAACAGAAACACCCAGGAGGAATCATTGGTTGTTGGGTCGATAACGGCAGCACCCACCCAAGCAGCTGAGTCTTGTCCCCCCAGTCCCAACTTTGCCAGGATCCGACATCCCATTTCTTTAAATGGCTTTAAATGGCTGCCAGATAGGGCCAGTGTGGGCAATGACCTCTCAGCACCTCTAGTCACCAATGAATGCTGCCACCACTCCCCTTCTGGAGCTGCCATCTGCACCTGCCTCCCCCATGGACATATATGGCTCCTGGGTGGATGTGGGCATACCTCAGCCAACCCACTTCTTGGGACACACATCCAGGACAGGGGCATCTTGTGGTGCTGCCAGGGCTTCCAAGGCTCCTCTGGTACTGCAGCCTCTGCACCAGCCTCCATCCCTTCTGCCATGTGAACTGTAGTCTCTCAAAATAACCCAAAATCCAAAACATACATTAAAGTCTGGTAGTGCCTTCAACTTGACTTCATTGTTTTATTAGGCACAGTTTAAAGTCACAAAAGTAAATAATGAGGCAAAAGGAAACCAAAACAAACCACATTGATGAGAGTTCCGAAGCTAGTCAAGATAATTAATCATACATTCCAGGAAGATAACGGGGAGAGTCCATGGGAAGAACGCCAACAAAGATAAACCTCTTTCAAAGGAAACACTAAACTTTGACTCCAGCAATTCTGACTACACAGTTACAAACTTATATACATAGCTCCCAGCTGCAAGCCACAAGGAGGCTCATGGTAATCTCCTCCTGAGTAGACCTTGCTTTTCCCTGATCCTCTCCTCCCTGCGTGCCCTAGGATAGATAGGGATCTAGATCCTGGATCCTCCTCTGATTGCTCAGCCGGCCTCTGCTCTTCCCCAGCCTCCTCCACCACCTCTGGAGCCACACTCCTACTCCCTGTTGGCTGTTCCTCCTCTTCCTCAGAGTCTGTCTCCACCAGGGGCATGACACCATGTTCCACAGCAGCCCCTCCATGGAAAGAGGTGCTAGCTGTGGTGTATTGAATGTTTTAAAAAATATTTTTATTTTATATTTACCACAAATCCATCTTTCATTTAAACAGTGTGTTGGCTGAGTACATATAACTTGTGCTAACAATTATAATTAACACACTTTTCTTGCTAAAATATCAGTAATCACATTTTCTTTATATGCCATTGTCTCTTACATATTTATCTTTGTAACAATCCTAACTTATTTCTCTATATATTCATCCACTCAATTGTAACTTGTTTTATTTTCCAACCATTGATAAAATAAATCCCATACCATATAATATTCAATTTCTACTTTTTCTTTAATTGCCAATGTTAACCTATTCATCTCTGCACATTCTAATATTTTCTCAATCACCTTTCCCTCTCCCGGAAGTTTTTTGCTTTTCCAATTCTGAGCAAATACAATTCTAGCTGCAGTTAATACATGAATAATTAAATCTGCTTTTTCTTTGCTATAGCTTTTAGGTACCATCTCTAACAGGAATATTTCAGGTTTCAAATCTATATGTTGTTTTATCATTTTTTCCTATGTGTGTACTTTTGACCAATATCTTTTAGCTTCTATGCATGTCCACCACATATGATAGTATGATCCAGGTGTCTGATGGCACTTCCAGCATTTGGCTGATTTGTTTTTAAACTTCTTTGCCAATTTTGCTGGTACAAAGTGCCATCTATAAAACATCTTATACAAATTTTCTTTACATGTTGTCAATATAAATTTATAGTTTCTTTCCCATAGCTTCTGCCATTTATGTAATTCTATAGCTATCCAAAAATTTTCGCCCATGCTATCATCATTTCTGTCAATTGTTCTTCTTCTAGTTTGACACCTAATAAATAACAAAACAATGTTTTAATAAGCTTCTTTAGTTTTGAGCTCACCCTTTTCATTCAATATGTCCTTATATCTAACGATAGTTTCCATTTTACAAACATTTGAATAGAGATGAATGAGAAATTGGAAAAATCTGCTTTGGCATCAACAGGTATTTAAACTGGAAAATTTAATGCCAAAAAAGACTTCTGAATATGAAAGGAAAAAAAAAAAGAGAGAGAGAGAAAAGAAAATTTTATTTTCTGTAAGTGGAAGGGAGAGGAAAGAGAATAAGAAAGAATTTGGAAGGAGGAGATAGCCTGGAATCTAAAGATCCCAAAGTTAAATTTAACAGATTATTACAGAATACACTTCAACTGGAACTTTGTAACTAAATACTAACCCCAAAGAAGAGAAGTGAAAAAGGAAGAAAGAATAAAAAGAAAACAGGCTTGTGTGTATTTGGATTGTTTGGTGATTTTGGGACTTTGGAATTATATTCGGAAGGTTTAAAAACACTTGGGTAATTGTTTTAAAAAAAAGAAAAAAACTCTACAATGGCATCACTTGTGACGAACTGAAAAATAGAATTTAAAAAATATAAAGAGAGGAACAAGAAGGGGGAGGCTCTCTTGGTCCGTTTTCCAATTCTTAGAAATGGCGATCTTTACGTACGTAAACTACAAAGAGAAGACTACACAAACAAGAAGATTGGGACAAAGAAGAAAGCCATCTTTAACGAACAAGTAACTTTACTTGGGGAAGAAAGGGGAAAGAGGGGAAAGAGAATAGAGAATTGAGACCTAAAAAAACAACCAAAAAAGGGAAAAAATAGGTGAAAAGGGAAACAGAAAAGGGAAATGGAGGTGGAGGCAATAAATATGGAATGGTATATAAAGTGAGCATGAATGTGAATGGTGTCTGTACAAAAGAGATGTAACCCGGATCAGGCTGCTTTCAGAAAAAGAGGCCTTTATGTTTTTCATGTTCTGTGTTGTTGTCTATGTTTGTTTCTAAAAATCAATAAAAAAATTTAAAAAAAAAAGTTTTCCACATTTGCTGGTTCGTTTGTTGAGAAACTGATTCTTAACTTTTCAGAGTAGCTGCTTTTTGCTGCTCTGATCTCTCTTGTTGAATATGTTTCTGGCCTGATTGTACAGCATTTGTTCACTTTTTCTGTAGGCTTCCTCTTTAGAAACAATGTAGCTTGCTTAAGTTTAGCTGTGAACTAGGTTTATCATTACTAATATATTTGCAGATTCCTTGTTGTGTTCACATAAGTCTTCGCAGAAATCTGACATAGATTGTATAAGTATCTGGACCTCATCTAGTATGCAGAGGTATCCTTCAAAAAATATTCAATCAAATGCAAAAGGCAAACCTGAAGCTCAGCTTTGCTCGATCAGACCCAATCCTCACTGATTTAATTGTTGTTTTCATGGGTTTAAGTCTTTGTCTTGTCGGCAAAGTGAATCATGCAGTAATCAGAGTGACCCACAGTTGCTCATGGTAAAGCATGTATAAGCATCTTTTACTGTTGTGTAACAGTGGTCTAAAGTATTTTTGCCTCTGGTGGCACAATTGATATGCTGGAAATATTTTGGGCTCTTTCCTTAAATTTGCTGATTGAAATCTCCTAAATAGAGGAAGGAGATCTGAGTGTTGGCTTCACCTCCATAATTTGATCAGCTAGAGTTTGTAATGTCTTGTTTACACAAGCTTGTGGAGGAAGTCTATTAAGGAGAATGAGGAGAACCTCATCCTGTAGAATAAAAATGGCTGCAAGTTGATATGTGAAAGACCTAAATTTTCATCATCACAGAATTTATATATTATAGTTATATCCTGAGACCAACTGCTGTTGATATATAAACATAATCCTCCACCCTTCCTTTTACCTGATGTCTCTTCAATTCTGTCTGAACTAAGTATCTGAAATCCTGGGATATATATGCTGTTGTCATCATGAATTTCTGCATTAAGCCAGGTTTCAGTAAAACAGAGAACTACTGAGTTGTAGAAATCGGAATTGCATCACTTTAAAAGGAGTATTTCATCCTTCTTGTTAGCAAGTGAGCGTAAATTAGGAAGATTGAAAGGAGAGGGTCCCCCCATTCCTTAGTTTATTTAAAATTCCTCTCTTTTACCTCATCTCCTTTTTCAGCGCTGCCACTTCTTTCCTTTGTTTGTTGTAATTCATAGCACTGGGGACTTAGTTAGAATCTCCTCATATGTTTCTTTTCCTGCCAAGTCACCATTATTCCCTCTGGTATTAGCCATCTAAAATTAATATCTCTTTTGATGAAGCACTTTGTCACAAATTGATATTTGTTCCTTACATTTCTAACTCTTGGGATTTACTTCAAGACTATTATTCATTTCCTTTTGTATTTCAGTGGATCATCTCTCATTTTCTGTGGGATATCATTTTCTATCATTTTCTGTAGTTCTTATAGCTTTCTTTGTGAATCTCACATGTATCTCTCTTGGCAATTTATCTCTCAATGCATATCTAGTCTGAACTCTAAATATTTCATTTATATCTGCCATCGCTTTTTCTTTAGTCACCTGCCAACAAGTCTGCCATTATGTCTGCTAGGTTTTCTCCCTTTTCTTCCTCTATATTCTGAAATCTTAAGTAATAGTCAGTGCAATCCATCTCCAGTGAAAGTATTGTTTTCACCTTAATCTGATCAGCTAATGTCAATCAATAATCAATCTCTTCTACTCTTTTTCTGTTATGTCTACTCTCTCTATTTTTTGCATGCCTTGTTCATTTTTCATCATCACTTGCTGAATAATCTCAACCTTTTCTTCTACATTCCCTACTTTCTCTTCCACTCTCCTTATTTGTTCTTGGAGAACTTGTAGAATCATTTTAATCTCTGCTTGCATTGAGATAGCCTTTTCCTGTTGTAGCATGGCATCCAGAGATCTCTGTCCAGCAGGGCTAGAAGCAGCTGAAGAGAAGGAGAGGATGGTGTAGATGTTTTTTTCATTTTAAGATATTTAATTTTTACAGACTTTTTATATTCCTTCTTGTAGAAGTCTAAGAAGAAAATCAATTATAATCCAAAGTGAGGTTGCAGTTGGAAATCAATCCCCACCCAGATTCCTTTCTTCAGGTTCTTCTATACCTTAATCCAAGTCATATTTGTAATAAATTAAAAAAATGGAAAATACAAAAAGGAATAAGGTAAAACAATGTTATGATAAAAAAGAAGAGAGAAAAAAATAAGAAATTTTTTAGAAAATTTAAAAAGGAGATGTGGTAATGGGGTAACCAGAAAAATGAAAAATCTAAGTAGTATAGTAGTATAGTAATATAAAAATAAAGATGAGAGTAAAAAGTAAAATTTCCAAATATCCAGTTATAATCCTCATTAGGCCACCAGCTTTCAAAGTCCAGCCATCAATTATTTTTCCCAATAGTAATTTCTACAGTGTTCTTCAAAAAAGAAAGAAAAAAAAATGAAGCAGTACAGGAGAAAGGGAGTGTTTTGATCTTCTGTTCCCTTTTGTCTAGTTTGTTTCTTTTTAATTTCCAAGATCTACACTGTTTTAAAATGAAAATTCTCAGTGTTCTACTCTCTGTCTGTAAACAAAGTAACTGTATTTTTCTTTTCTCATACTGTCAAGTTCATGTAATCCCCTTTCTCCCTTCTGTCTTCTACTTTCTGTCTTCTACTTTTTTGGCCTTTAAATTTTAAAAGGCCCGGTCCCACTGCACTTACGGATGCAAAGAGGATGTAAAACATTTAAAAAAGCTTGCCATCCATTGGAAAA
>BHFT01061938.1:0-13341 GCA_004320025.1 Laticauda laticaudata
AATACCTGAAGGAAGCTGAACAGCACACATGTAAGTACCCGCGAAAACTTTAAAAAACATATATATATGTATATATACATGCACACACACACACACAAATCCTGGATATTTTTTGGACAGGAAAACAATCTTCCCATTGAAAATCTTGAGAATATCAGTTTATCTCTTTAAAGTTGGTTTAAAGTTCTGATCACCCTGATCCTTGATACACTGCTCAAAAGATAAATTCTGTAATCTCCCCCTGAAGAATTTGTATGTTCCTGATTTAGTGAGAAAACAAAAAACTGAGATATAAAACTACCCCGCCTTTCAGTGTCCAGTGTCTTAATAGCTGAAGACTAATTCTCTTACATATAGCAGAATTATTTCAGAGAAAGTTGTAAAGTCCTTCCCACTGAGAAATCTTGGAGGGGAGGAAGAATCTAACTCACAGTAGGAAGAACTGTGTATTGCTCTTGATCTTTGTCTACCAAATATAGGGTTGTTGATCTACCTATCTTATATCCACAGTTCTCAAATAATGCTTTTCAAATTAATCTGGAGAAGATCATTCCATATGTCAAGCAGGATAATTTAAAATTTCTTTGGAGATGGCTTGCATTCCTAAAATGTTTCTGTATGGCTGGTCTCATAATACATCCAGTACTTGAAGTGGAATGGTTTAAGGTTCTATAAAGGCTTGGATTTTATTTGTCCACCTGTAGACTATGGATGAATTCCAAGTTTCACATATTTACAAATATACTTTTCTAACTATATACTACAGCATAAAGACACCTTTACTTCCATTGTGCATTTGGGGTTAAATGCCTGTATGACCTGCTAACTGAAAGAGAGACTGTGGAGATTAGGCCTGCAGTTTGTACCTCTACAAGTATATTTGCAAACATGGCTGGCATTTCATTTTTCTGGGTAAAACTATAAGACTTGGAAAGTGAAGCAATTCTCTTTTTAATATGAGTACATAGCTTTATAAAATAATAGTGAAACTTTTCATTTTGCTTTTACAGTATCATTTGAAAACTTACATATTCCTTTTATAACAGAAGCTTGTGCTCTTTTTTTTTTTTTAAAGCAGAAACAAAATCTGTTCCTTGCCCAATATTCAAGGGATATTACAGAACAACTTGGGAAACATATTTTGAATTCAAAATCCCACATGTTCATGCCACAAATACGCTTCTGAAATTTGAATTGAAGTAAAAAAAAAAAAGAACCATACTGTGTGTAAGTCACATTGCCAATAAGATCCTACCAAAAAACCCATAATTTTTACTTTGCTCTTTATTCTTTAATGATACATTTATTTGTAAACATATTTTAGGGTAGGGGGAACAAAGGCAAATATATACATCTCTTCTAAAGTTTAGTTTTTAAATGCCATTGTGTAATTTATTATTCCAATAGTTGACAGCCTATTCTCTGAAAAAGATTGGCAAGTTAAAGATGCTCAAAAAATTTAATAACTAGGATAGCATAATTAGAAAGTCAAAGAGTCATAGGTTTGAGGGGACAGAGTGAGCACGTTTTCAGAAAGCAGATTCTGTAAGGATGTCACTCGCTTTTTTGCTGAGATCCTGAGCTATTTCCATCTTTTGGAGGTTGGAGATATTTAAGGAAACCCTGTAAAAATACTGCACGGCTATTACATGTTCTAGTAGGGGAACTGTACCATCAATAGGACCCAAGAGTCCTCATTTAAAGACCTCGTGAAATCTACTAAGTACAGGGAGTCCAAATAAAAACCCTCTCAAAATGTATTTAGCCTGCTTAAATGCATACAGTGTGAAAGAGAATCTACACGTTCTCTGATTCAACTCTTTAACTACTCATTGTTTGGAAGTGGGTTTTTTTTTCTTCTCTAATATTTGCTCAGAATCCACCTTAAAAGAACTTGAAAGCATTGCTCTGCATCCATATTTGGAGTGATGGAAAATAGATCTTCATCTTCATTGGTATGACATCCTTTAAAGTATCTGTAAAATAACATTTCTCCTCAATCTTCATTTTCTGAGGCTAATCATTTTCAGTTTCTTCAGTTTTTTTTCATGGGATTTGGTTTCTTGTCCCTTTACTGTCAGTGTTACTTATCAATCATCATTGTTACTCTGAATCTTCCAGAATATCTGAATCCTACTTAAAAAAAAGTGATACCCAGAACTTAATATGATGGTTGAGGTAGGCTCTTCCCCCAAATAGCACAGGTTGGAACTTTTACTTGTCATGATTTATAAATGATATTTCTATTAATGCAACCTAAAACTACAGTGCATTGAACTCTTTGTATTGACATATTCAGTTTGCAGTTCATTACTATTACACAATCTTTTTAACAAATTCTCTCACCATATCATGAAGAGTCAGCTGCTAACAAGGACCGCTTCAATATATAGAATAAGGGCAGGAGGCCTTCTTTGTCTTAGACAACATAACATCGCGGGGTCAGTCCTGGAATTAGACTTAATGTTGGACTTGTCTTTCACAAACTGTTACCTTTTAGATGCATTGGGGTTTTTAGCTCCAAGATTTTTTCAACAACATAGCTTTTGTTGAATTCTGCTGGTTATAGTTCCAACATATAGAAGAGAATATTTGTAGCTCAGGAATGAACTGTGAAATCCTTAATGCTCTTTGAGCTTGGTTGTTTGTTTGCAGATGTTTCATCACCAAACTGGGTAACATCATCAGTACAGATACGTTACAGTTCCAGCATATCTAGACAGCAACAGGTTAGCTCATTTCCTTCATATCTTTCCCTAAAAGAGATAAATGGTTGAAATCATAGCTTTTGAAACTCTCTCAATATGTGGTACAAAGCAAAGGTAGTTGGCCATCGAGACAATGCTTTTAATTTAGGAGTTTCCTGGCTTCCTCATTTATCTTTGTCTCTTCTTGTTGTTATTATTACTCCCCTGCCCTCAGTGCATCCAGCTCTTTCTTGGAGTCTGACATTTTCTATTTGGTAGCTTTTAGGGAATATGGATTTTAAGAAGAAATATAATTTATGTTCTGCCCTTTAATGATGCACCTTTTAACCAATGAAGGAACAGCACTGCATTTCTATAGATATAGCTCTGCTGGCCTGGTTGAGGCAGATCATTTTAGCAAAGGAAAACAAAAGGTTGTATGCAGTGATTATCTCTCGGCCAGGGAAGCTACTTTGTCTTAATTACCTCAGGATGGGAGACTGCCCCTGAAGCAATCATCTTTGTTTGTTAACACACCCTATCGGCTCCACTGCTCTATATAAATAAAACATGACCAAGATTACAATGTCATGTTCTTCTGCACTGCATACTCTGGTAACTGCTCAAGCTGAATTGCAAAAACATTCCAGAGCAGTCTGGTGCATAACAGAGGACATCAAGGAATTATTCATTCCTAAACAACCACATGCAAACTTGTTTCTAATATTAAACTCAATTGTTTGCTCAAATGTTAAAAAGAAGTGCAGTAAACTCACTTTGTTTTGCTTTTGTTTCAGTTAAGCAGCAAACTGCAGAGCCAGGAACTGACAAGGATACATTGCTACATTTATTTTAAACAAAGCTTTGATTCTCTTGCCCTTTTAAACTCCCTACTAATCATTTCTCAGAGTAAGCACAAAGCCGAATACACAAGCCTGAAGATGATGAATGAGATTTCGTCGAAACATGCCAGGATACTTCCAATTTTACATTCCCACGTCATTGTAGTTGTGCTTTTAAAGTTGTAGCAACGTTTCAGCAGAATCTCATCTGCCATCATCAGGCTTCTGTATTGTGTTCGTCTGATGATGACGAACAGAACAGCTGTTCTGTTCAGATGATGTTCTGTTCAGATGATGACGAACAGAAGCCTGATGATGGCAGATGAGATTTTGCCGAAACGTTGCTACAACTTTAAAAGCACAACTACAATGACGTTGGATCATACCCGAAGGAAGCTGAACAGCATATATATATTCTAATTGTGTTAATTTTTATGTTCTTTTAAATTTTTTATAAAAAACAGACACATACACACACAGTTTAAAAGAACATAAAAAACACAAACTAATAAAAAGAAAAAGCAGAAAAAAGGACAAAAGTGCAAAAAGAAAGAAGAACATGAAATAGGTTTTCAATTTTCTTTGCAGCAAATATAAGTACAATGGCAAAATTATGTCTTATTCTGTAATTACAAAAGAAAGCTCACACTTTGCTATTATCCAGTTGTTGTTTTTCTAATCATCAAAACCACAAACCATAAGTACATTTTTTTCTATTTTATGAAAAAAAATTCTGTAAGGGGTTTCCAATCAGCCATAAATAAAAATATTGTTTTTTTCTCTTAAGCAAAGAAGTTAATGTATCCATCTCTGGATAACTCATGTTCACTAGCCATTTCTCCATTGTGGGTATTGTAGAACTTTCCACTTATGAGCATATAATAGTCTCGCTATAATTATCACATATAAAAAAAGTTCCATAGCTTTTTTCTAGTTGTTTATCCATTAGTCCCCAAAGAGAGAGGTCTGGTTTCAATTGTGTGTTAACTTTTAAAATATTATGTATTAATGTACAGGTAGTCTTTGACTTACAACTGTTTGCTTAATAACCATTCATAGTGACAACAGCATTGCAAAAAGTGGCTTACAATCAGTTCTCACACTTACAATTGTTGTAATATCCCAATAGTCATGACCAAAATTCAGGTGCTTGTCAACCAACATATATTTAGCATGGTTGCAGTGTCTGAGATCATGTGATCAGCATCTGCAACCTTCCCATTTGACTTCTAACAAGCAAAGTCAATGGGAGTAGCTTGATTCACTTAATGACCATATGATTGATTTAACTACAGTAATCTGCTTAACAACCATGTAAAAATGGTTGTAAAATCCGATGTGAGTCATTTTGCTTAGCAATTAAAATTCTGGTCCAATTGTGATGTTAACTTGAAGATTTAATAACCTGTATTATTAGAATCCAATATTTTTTGAGCTTTTTTACATGTCCATCATGCATGATATAATGTTTTTTCATGTAATTGACATTTCCAACAAAGATTTGAAGTATCCATGTATACACTCAAGACAATTTCTCTGGTGACAAATATCAATGATATATCATTTTATAAAAATTCTCTTTAAGATTGGAACATAATGTAAAATGTAATGTATAAGCTTGAGTTTTTGTAAACTTGAAAAATATTTACATTATTTTGGTAAAGGTCATGAATTCCTGGAAAAAATGGAATTGTTCTTTCATACGTTTATTATGGATTATGACTTCTCTCACTTCTCAGTTGATGTTTGTGATCACTGAGTGGGAATGTCTTCATTTTTTCTTCTGTTTGTTACTCTCCTTTCCCCCCACTGTTGCCCATCTCTTGTTGTGTCAGGGAGCATAATACCTGGGAACCTGAAAAGAACCTTGATTGCCCTGAACTGATTGCTGAGTTTATGAAAAAATACAAAAAAATGAAGGAAGGTGAAAACAAGCCTCGGGAGAAATCAGAGGGCACCAAACGAAAGTCTAGCCTTGCCAACAACACTGAAGAGATCAAAGCCAAAAAGAAGAGAGAGGTGAGTATCCTGCTGAAGATCTTTCCTCTTTTTATGACAATTTCTGTTTGGCATTCTTATGTAGACAGTTCTTCCTGTGTTTTAAAATTGGACAAAAAACTTCAATTTGGATTTTCAAATAATATCAGGAGTGAAAAACATCTTTTCAAAATAAAGCCCCTACTTCGTGCTAATTTTTACATACCTCTTGTGGAAAACTATCTTGGATAACAGGATGAACTAATTGCCACCACTATATTCTAAAATAATTGTATTCTAAATGCTGTATTTTAAAATAATTGCCACCACTATTTTCTTTACCATTGTAAAGAAAAGAAACACTAAAGTAATTACAACTTTAAAATATAATAAAGATTAACAATCAAACAGAGTACTATGGTAGAGTAGATTAAGAGCTGAAGAAATGCAATTTCTCATTTGAAAGGCTGGCTGAAGCAAGATTCTTAATTGTGACAATAAACAAAGAATGCACGAGGCTGAAGACTTCTCTGCCTAGATAGATTCTTCCTTTTTATTATCTTTAGTTTGCTTCAACTTCTTGCAACTTGAATGAATGATTTATTGGCCAAGTGTGATTAGACACACAAGGAATTTGTTTTGGTACATATGCTCTCAGTGTACATAAAAAGAAAAGATATATTTATCAAGAATCACAAGGTACAACATTTAATGATAGCATAAGGTACAAAATAACTTGTCTCTAGAAGAGCTTTAAAAGTCTAGTTTAAGAATCTCTTGGGGAAAAATGTGCAGCCAAATGGTGCTGAAACCTTTGGTGCTGAAATTAAAGGATGTTCAGAGCAGATGCGATTCATGAGGAAACCAGGGAAAAAACCTCGGGGGGGGGGGGGGATTCTGGTGCACATTGAATTCAGTGTACTGGATATTTGTCCATTGCTTTGTCTTGGGAAGTATGCCTTCCCTGTCATGGTACTAGAGGTTTGGAATAGATCCTTCTGGAAGTTTGGACTGCCTGATCCTGCAATATTCTTTAAATAGATGGCTTTTTTCACAAGCTGTGGGACAGATCGATGATGTGCCCCTGTGATGCTTACTATTTTTGGTTGTGATGTTTCCACTTATTACATAATGTTTTCTCATGTTGTTTTTAAGCATTGTACTGGTTTTAATTGTAAAATATGCTGCATGGAATCTGCTTTCAGGTTATTTGGTCTTAAAAATTGTAGTTATAACCTCAATATACATATACATTATTTTTATAAATTCATCCATTCAAGTTATATATTAAAACACATCTTTACTGGGCACTGTGAACTTGTGAAAACTGTATAAACAAGGATCTTATGAGTGGCATTTTATGTCTTGCCATTCCCTTCTGGAAGAGAAAAATCATCTATAACTCCATGTGTTTATTATTTTTTTTAGAGTCTTATCTGAAAAAAATGTTCTGCCGTTTACATCTGTGCCTATATAAAATTATGACTGTCATTAGAAATTCAAATCTGCACTCTACTGTTAGCCCTTAATGAAATCATGGGGGGTTATAAGGTCACACATTTCATATTATTATTAGTGTATTTGGATTACAGTTTTATAAAACCATTATGATTTTTCCTTAAAATGTGGAAAGTAAATCTGTCAGTTGTGAAATGAATTATTTGTTTCTTGCCAGAGCTACTTCAGTTCTCTTAACATTTTAGGTTGCCATGGTTCCCTGTTCAACATGGTGCTTCTGTTTTTTCAGAGCAAGTCAATTAGAACCATGCATAGCAGGGATTCATAGAGGCCTAATTTCCTGTTAAGTACAGGAATCCAAAATAAAACAAGTGCCTTTTTAGCTTCTGCTTCAGCTCATCCAGTGAATGGGAGTCCATAACATCACTGGATAGTTGCTTCCATTATCACTTTTCCAGTTAGAATGTTTTTCCTAACATTTAATTGAACATTCCATTTAGTGGACTTTCATTTAAATTTAGTGTCCTAAGAAGACTCTTGCATAATATCACAGAGTCATGTAGGTGAGATGGGCGGTGTAAAAATTTGATAAAATAAATATCTTTCCATGTTTTTGAAGAACGCTTTCATTATTCTCCCTCATTCTTCTCAAGGCTAAACATTCCTAACTTCTTCATGGCATTTAATCATTGTTATTAAACAGACTTTGGGATCTTAACAATAGTTAATATCCTAAATATACATTCAACTCATAAATTAGCTTTCTGAGGAGGCTGTATAACAGCAGAGAGCTACTGGAAATCATAGATTGACAATAAAGTTATTGCTGGTCAGATGTCTTTCTGAACATTGTGTTCTTTGTACGCTTTCTTATTATGGCAAATATATGCACTATTTGATATATGTTATTTCTGTAAAAAAAAAGGGGGGGGGCATAGATACCGTGTTTCTCCAAAAATACGGCCTCCACCAATAGGAAGGCCCAGCATGATTTCAAGGTATGAGGTGAAATTAAGTCCCGCCCCCAAAATGTAGGCCTATTTAAACCATGCTTGTCCCCGCCATTTCTCACATTGTTCGTTAGAACTACATGAAGTGAAGAGAAATAGGCGGGGGAAGGGCGGGGGGCATGGGGAGAAAACTTGCCTTTAGGAGTGCCCTGCAGGTAGCCTAGGCTAGAATACCCCAATAGCCGATAGAAGCTCCCTGAAGGCAGAGTCCCCAGCCACTTCAGGGTGTGGTGTGGCTACCCATGTCCCCTCGCCTTTAGGGCAGTCTCTTTCGGACGATGGAAGCTCCCCAAATGCAGTCACCAGCCACTTCGATCGGCCGGTAGAAGCGGCCTCAGGGCGAGCGCACACACACACTTCCCTCGCCGTGAGGCCACTTCTATTGGCAGACGAAAGCTCCCTTGAAGGCAGAGTCCCAGACCGCTTCAGGGCGAGGTGTGGCTGCCCAAGTCTGCTTGCCTTTAGGTAGTCTCTTTCAGGGTGATGGAAGCTCCCCAAATGCAGTCACCAGCCACTTCGATCGGCTGGTAGAAGCGGCCTCGGGGCGAGCTTTCGTCTGCCAATAGAAAGCAGCCTCGCGGCGAAGGGAGTGTGTGTGTGCGCGCTTGCCCCGAGGCCACTTCTACTGGCTGATCAAAGTGGCTGGTGACTGCATTTGGGGAGCTTTCATCGCCCGAAAGAGACTGCCTAAAGGCTAGCGAACATGGGCAGCCACACCTCGCCCTGAAGCAGCTGGGGACTCTGCCTTTGGGGAGCTTTCATTGGCTGATAGAAGCGGCCTTGCGGCGAGGTACGTGCGTATGGGCCGCTCTAGGTGGGGGAGGAAATTAAGTCACCCCCGAAAAGACGGCCTAGCTGTTTTTTCAGGGGTCAAAAAAAATTAAGGCCCGGCCTTATTTTGGGAGAAGCATGGTAGTTGAACTCATTTTGCTCTGGTAATGTCTGACATTTTTGCTCCCTTTCTGATAAGTTAAATTTTTAATTAATGTTATTTTTATGTAAGCATTTTCTCTGAATATCTTCTCTATTTAAACCTATCAAAAATGGACTTGTATAGCATTGCTTTCCAGTTTTCAGTTATCTGCTATTTTTGAGTAGAAAGACAGGTTTAAGCTATCTATTTAGGGGATTGGGATTGTAACATCGGAATAGAAGGAAAAAGTAAGTGGTGCAATAATTCACAGATTTCACTTATTTGCTCTTTTTGAGTTCAATAGACCTGTGTGAGCCATCCACTATTATTTTAGTACTAGTTGAGAGGTACAGTAACAGCTTGCCACAGTTTCTGTTTCTCAAATTCTCTGTCTCCTATCCCCTCCTATGCCTGGTTGGCATATAGATAGCAGTGTCTGATACTATTTGTAGCTCAAGACTCTTCTCATTCACCAGTGTTTCCTTTCAGATCTGTTTCCTACAGCAGAAGCCTAACTTAATTTTAGTACGGCAACATTGGATTTCCATTAGGTGTAATTTTCTGGAAAATTCTTCCCACACGTTACCATATCCCCACAAATTCACTGATACAACTGATCATTGAAATATCTTTGCAAGATTATTACAACATGAGGAAGTTTGTGCTGTTTTTAGGACAAGATACACTTTTATCTGGATGAATAGGAAGCTATATTCAATATCCAGATCCATCTCTGAAAAACAGATCTTTTAAGTTATTGTCTTGTGTTAGTTTGATCCAGCCATTTAATGTATATTACAAGATGTCAATTTAGGGTTCTGAGAAATTCTCTCGTGGTAGAGGAGTGATCAATTCAGATTGTGCACATGTGGTAGTTTACTAAATATTGGGTATGCATATAATGTGTGCCTTGTAGATTGTACCTTAGCTTCCTGTATTCTCTAGGGGACAAAAATACAATGAAGCTTGTTAAAGGTAGATCTCTTTTATAAAAAAGCTTTGGTATCTCAAGATTCTTGCCGCACTCAAAGAAAAATATTTGGATTTTTAAATTATTGTTGATGGTGGTGATGGTGGTTTTTACTGTTTCTTTTTTTCTCTACTTGACTGTTTGCAATCCTTTTGAGAAGCCCTAATAAAGAGCTCTCTCTGTCTTCTAGCATATATTTTATTTATTTATTTATATGCCAGGCAGGTTTGGGGCATGTCATTTAAAGCACAGGAGGAAAATGTAGGCAAAGGTGTGAAATCTTTAACTTACTAAATTTACTTTCAGTAATGGAATTTGGCTTTGGGAACATTTACCAGAAGGAATATCAGCATTCCTTTCTGCACTGGTGTTTTAAATTAAAAGTTGTATGATCTGTTTTTGGGACATCCAAAAATAGTATTGATAAACTGTACATATATACAGATATAAAACCCAAACAAATCATCAAACTATCTTTAAAACCTTTGTTGGAAGAAATATCCATCCAGTCCAGTTCCAAGCCAGGAGAAAGGCATTGGAAATAAAATGGAGGCTGGAGGCTGATTGGAAAGAGGGTCCAATAATTGATGAAGCAGAACCACCAAGCATGTGTGATTCTGGACAGGTGACTACATAGAGTTGAGAATTTTATACCTTCTCTTGGGCTTTGCACTTGAGCTTCCTGTTCTTGTGCAAGAACATGTATTATATTGGCTGTTGTCAGACTCCAATGGGCTATATAGGGGTTGCTTGGAGGTCATAGCTGGCTCTATAGGCAAAGTGTTTGAGCTAAGTTTGGTTGAAGTTTTTAAAGGTGATGCAATGAAGGGGTGTTGGGCAATTCCTATTGTGGCTCAGGGCTAATCCTATCTTTGTTGTATCTTGGGTGTGGGTATTTACTAAGAATAGAGCTATCTATCTCTTTTATCTCTTAAATGCTGATATCTGCTGTGGTCTATTAAAGAAGGTGGGGCCTGATTTCTAAGAGCATGTTTCTTAATTTCTCATCCAGGGAAACATAATATTCTGCCTTTTTAATATTTCTCAAAATATTTCATTCTTCTAGGAGAGGGGTGGGTGCTAACTTTCTACACCTTCAAATGTGATGAGAGGGAAAAGGAAGTTGTGTGTGTTGTGGGTAAAATAGGCAGGCTCTAAATTTGCTAAATATATTTACAAGCTTGCTTAGACAAAACTCTTGTCTGCAATCACAGATAAGTGGCCTACAATCTCACAGTGCAGGACCAAATCTTAATGATAGTTACAAATCCTGCTGAAAATTCAGAATTTTATTATAATATAAAAAATAATACTTTAGTGAGCCTATTTTCCAGTTACTGCTCTGGCTAATTTATATATAACAAGACCTTTGGTTTGAAAAACTTTTTCTACCAAGTTGCTGAGTGATGTAGTAGCATTTTTTTTAAGGCTACACTAATTTTAATAGTTGCTGGTACTTTAAGGAATTAGATATTTATTTATTGAATGGGGAGGCTATAGCCTTCCAGGTGAAATGCTAAACTACAACTCCCAATAACCCCAACTGTCTTGGCTAGTAATAAGGCATTCTGGGAGTTGTGGTTTAGCAGTATCTTGGAGATATTGGAGGATTGTAGGTACCCATTTCCGGTGAATCTAGATAATTTTTTTTTAAAAAAAAATCTGCATCAAGTTCTCCATTTTTCCTACCCATGTCTTGGGAGGCTAAGACCAATTCATATCTTAAAAATTTCCCACACTAAATGAACTTGTCTGGTTTTTTTTAGGTTAAAAAAAATCCTGTCCATAATATTAAACATTAGTGAACAATTAAAAGGCGAGAGCGCTTAAGTACTTTTTGAAGGCTTTCTTTTGCAATAGATTGCACAATTTGTAAATTCCTTCCTTCCTTCCTTTGGGTTGTACCAATCATTAGATGAGTTGGTTCGATCTTGTTTTCTTTCACTTAACTATCACAGGTTATTGTAATGCATTTGTTTTATTTTCCTTCTTTCTCATTTTGCAACTGGCTTTATTATTTCAAAAAAAAAAACAAAACCCAGGCAGTCTGCCTCTGACATGCTTGGTCTGCATAGCTGCATCTGCTAGACAGTATGTGTGAGCAACAAATGTGTGGATCTCGAGCAGAATAGCGTGCGGTGGTGGTGGTGGTGCTGCTGCTGCTGCTGCTGCAAAGCAGGGAGAACGCTTCTCGCTCCAGGCTTGCGGTGACTGAAAGCTGTTACCAGCCTTCAGATGGTATGTGCAGAGGGAGCTGATTGACCCTTGTCTGGGGGCCCCGGAGGCTTAAGCTCTCGGTTGCAACAACAACCAACCAAAAATTTCCCCCCTTCTGCATGAATGGGACACACCCATCGACGGCACCACCGGCACAAAGACCTCAAGGACTGTGTGAGCCCGTAGAGGTGGTGCGCTCTGGAGCGGGGGAGGCGTAGCAGGGATGGGGAGCTTTGGAAATCGCGAATGGCTGCTGCTGCTGCAGCTGCTGCAAAGGCAAGATGACTTAATTCCCTCAATCTGCCCCCATCGCTTTCTTAGTTCATTTTCATGGCGACTTCGGGTCTTCCCCCCCTTCCCCCCTCCTACCTTTTAGGCTTCTTTCCTTCACCTCGACAATCTCTCCCTCTCCCAACATGTAGTGAGGGAGAGAGCAAAGATTAATAATACAGGCAGGAAAGATATTAAGGCCTCCTCGGCTGCTAATTACAATCACGCCACGTATGGCATCTGTTTATCACCTGCTTCTGAGTGGCCCTGGAAGCCTCTGCTTCATGGTTGAAGAGACTAACAAATGGCTAAGGAATAGGAATATTTTAACTCTTTTTCTTCTCACTTTCTCTCCATCAGAGCACCGATATTGCCAGGGGCTTTGAAAGAGGATTGGAGCCAGAAAAAATCATCGGAGCCACAGACTCCTGCGGAGATTTAATGTTCCTAATGAAATGGTGAGTTTGCTTTTTTTTTTTTTTTAATTTTAAAAAAAAAACATCTTGTGGTCTGATAACTGCATTCTTTCTCCTTTGTGAAATACCCCCAGTAAATTAACCACTCTTGGGTGAGGCGCCATGGTTTAATGGCAGTTCCTTGGCTGGGCTTTGTTCTCCCTGGAGTGGATGTTAGCTTCTGCTTTACAGATGCAAGTCCACCCTGAGCTTACAGTTGCATGGATTTTGCTTAAAGGAAGGCAAATTTATTGCCTCCCTCCTTGTCACCCCCAAAGTAGAGAGAGCACAGGAAATCCTTCTGGAAAGGTTTTGACTTGCCTCTTGTTTTTGTTCCTGAGCTTATCTCTGCAGGAAGCCTCTCTGCAGACAGGCAGGGCAGCAGAGAGAGAGTTGGCTGGCTGCATATGCAGCAGCTGCCCCTCCCCCAGCAGAAGCTGAGACAAAGAGCAGAGCCTGGCTTATCAGCCAGCCAGAGGTTATAGCATAGCTGCCTTTAAGAAAATAGCCTTTTGCAGCTGCCAACCCCCCCCCCCCCCCCC
>BHFT01061938.1:13349-39581 GCA_004320025.1 Laticauda laticaudata
CCCCCCCCCCCCCCCCCACACACACACACCTCTTCCTCCTCCCCCACTCCCATCAGAATTCCATCTTAGGAGAGCAGGTCTTCCCCCACATCAAGGCACTGAAAGAAATAAGCCCTTGTCCTCCTTTTCTGTCTCTAAAGCTGGTTGGGCTGAGATGGATGGGGCTGTTGCTCCTTTGCAAGATCGAGTGGGGGCGGGGATCCAGCTGCAGGCCACTCTTTAGAAAAGGGGAGGGGGGAGGGAAGGAAGGAAGAGCAAAGACTAAAGGGCTTGGTAGTTTTCCACCATCATGTTTCTTTGTTATGTGCTGGGGGCGGTGGGTCTCAGAAATTTATCTTGTAATGGTTGCAATGCCTAAATTGGGCACTCCTTTAGCATCACTTGAATTGCAATTGTAACTTAGTAGTGATTGTATACTTTGAGCCCCTGATTTTCAAATCCCAGACTATTGATCAAAATAAGATCTAAAATATTTACTGTTTGAATGTCTGTAGATGTCTAGGGTTATCACTGTCAGCTGTCCTGAATTCTGAAGGACAGGAAATGCATTCAGCAAAACTAATAGCAGAGTAATATTTTAGACAGTGTCCTGAATAAATTTATCAAAAATAATTTTATTGCTGCACTTACTGTATAGTAAATACCATTAAAAAGTATGTACATTCCAGTGAGTTAGATTGCTTTTACTGTTTTATAAAAGAACTGAATTAAAAGAAAGACTTGACTCAGGTTTAGATTCAAACCTTGGGCTTGTAGACCAAGACCAGATTATCCCTTACAGTGCACTTACATTCAGATCAGTAAATTAAGCTAGTTCAAAAGAGCCTAATCTCCTAAACAGTGGAATTAATCAGGACATTCTTAGAACAGATTGCAAAGTTCAACTACACTAATTGTAATTAACTCTGCTGTGCATAAGATTATTTTTTTTAATCTTACCTTTGAAATTGATGGGCTCAATGTTCATTAATACATATTAGCTATGCTGGCTCTTTAACTCAGCTACTGAATTAAGATTCCAGTCCTTTTACATTTAAAAGTTCAGTGAAAAGAAAGTTCAGTGAAAAGAAAGTTCAGTGAAAATCAGATTTTCTAATGATAATTTTATCAGATAGCAATTGTTTGCAAATTTCATGAGCAGTAACTTTTATAGCTATAAGAAAAGCTATATTTCAGCTTTGTTGGAATATGAAATATTGTACTTACTGCTTTTTAAAGCAAAATTAAGGCAATAAATTTAAAACCTTGGCTTAAATATTTATTTACCAATTGTCATTGAACATTATCAATCTTAGTTACTGATGATTGTAAAAGCTTTTGCATTACAGACTATTAAGTACTAATGTTGGGGAACATATTTAAAAGAAAAGTCATTCTCCAATGTCTTTTATCAGAATTGCTGACATAGATATAGGGCATCCTGCCCTGATAGAGGAGAGTCCTGTCTCAGAATGTGTTTGTCATTTGTGTCCCTTTAGATAAATGGGTGGAGATTAATGCTGATGAAACTTTTCCTAAAGTACCATTAATTATTTTAAGTTTACTGCTTTAATCAGTACTACTGTTCCTGGAATAGTAGTTAAAGCAGGTAGGGCGGGGTGGAACTAAACAACAGAGAAAGCTAATAAACCAACTGATCCTTTTTTTTTTCTATTAGAATTCTTCATCCAGGTGTCATCCAGATGTTCCCTGCAATATTGGCAGGGGATTGTGGAAGTTGTAGTCAAGGGCAGATGGAAGAGACCATTCTAGATTGTGAATTTATTCCATGCCATTAACTTATGTAGTAACTTTCTGAAACATAAAATTGGTATAAGTTTCCTCAAAGTTCTTAAATAGATCAGAAACAAACCATAGAAAATGTATTTGAATGGTCCTTCAAGAGATATTGTTGTAGTTTTCTTTTTTATGTGCTATTGGGTACCATCATGGACTAATATTTATTGTTTAAGTTTAACCTTATATTTTACTTTTCTGTTTGCTTTATGTTTTTGCAATTTTTCATTTCTCTGTAGTACCTTTTCTTTCCTGTTAAGAGTTCAAAATAGAAAATAAGTCTTTAAAACATCTGTAGAGAGTAAGAAAATACAATTTGCTTAAAAGCAAAATCCAAGGCCCAATGATATATCAAGAAAATGAAATTTGGGGATTTTGGTTTTTTGGGGGGAGGATGCTGCATTGTAAACATTTGTAGTACTTTTCCGCCTTGACTATCTTTATGGGGATCTCTTGTGAAAATGGGCAAAACTGAATAAAAGATTCAGAAAATGGGTGCCTCTTTAAGATAATACCTCTGGAAATTGGGCATGCCTCAAAAAGAGGCTTGCTGTCTTCAACTCATAACCATTTGCACTAAAAGTGTGCTAATAAAACTTTCAGTTTAGTTAATGGGAAAATGTTACCGAACATATTTTTTAAAAATAGATTTTGATAGATTGATTTTATTTTGGCATCTTACTTGAAAATGCAAAGCTCCTATAAAGAATATCTCCCTATGTTTCTCTTTCCTTTCAAAACACATTTCCTTTTGTAATTCAGTCATCTTGACGATGGAGAGAATTGTGTAAAAAATACATCTGTCCTTTTTGTCAATTATAGCAATGGGATGTCTTTTTGAATGTTAATAGCAGTTACAACACCAGTTATCTTTCTGCAGCATTAGGCTCATCAGTTTCAAAGAATTGGATCCACTGGACCAACAGTGTCCTCTAAGTTAGAAACTAGCACTCCAGAGTAGCTGGGACAAAATAAACTGCTCGCAGTCTCCATCCATAAATGAATTGTCCAGAAGGAACAGTTGCTGGATAAAGCAGTAGCATATTCACATTGAAACATAAAATATAATATGATATGCAGTAAGTGTAACTAAAATTCATAAATCAATGAGTATCAAAAGCTTTGCAATACCTGCCTCCCTTCATAATCCCAAGTTAATTGGCAGTTCAGACACCCGCTTCCTGGTAGTGCTACTGGTGGTTTTCTAGTGATGCTGTTTGTTATTGTTTTCCATTATAAAATAGGCACCTAAAGCCTTGATTATTTTTATTGTACCACCTGTTGGATGGAATGTTTTTGCTTAGTCAGTTAGTGACCAGTGCTCCTTTTGTTGCTTTCTGTTTCTCTCTTTAGGAAAGACACAGATGAGGCTGATCTGGTTCTAGCAAAAGAAGCCAATGTGAAGTGCCCTCAAATTGTGATAGCATTTTATGAAGAGAGACTGACCTGGCATGCGTACCCAGAAGATGCTGAAAACAAAGAACGGGAAGCAGTGAAAAGCTAAAGTGGCTGGGGGTTCTCTGTCCATCCATAATTGTACATATCCGCCCTCCCTTTCCCTCTGCCCAAATGCATCCATGGAAATGTGCTTATTACTGTGCTCGACAGGAGAAATGTTGATATTGGTTGGTTTAGTCATAACATAAATGGTGTGAGTCATGTTTGGATTCCCTCCAGGAGATTGACATGCAATGTGGTGTTCTTCTATCACCTCATCATTACCGTAATAACAATAATGGTTCTTGTTTTTAAAGCTCCCTCAGAGCCTCCAGGCCTTAACTTCCTGCCTGGATGTTTATTTCTGCATCATCATGTTCTGTATAGAGAATTGTTAAGCATCATTGTTACTGATTGAAAAATAGCAAGAGCTCCCTGAATTCAGGACAGACCCAACTGATCTAGCAAAAGCTTTGGAGTCTTAGACCACCCAAATAACAAGCAAGCTAGATATTGGGGAAGGGAGGGAGAGGGCTTTTTCTAGTTTCTTTCAGAATTGCTAATGTGTTGCTTGAATTGCATTCAAAGATGCTAGATAGCCATTTTCACCCATATTTTCTAATTTCATGTCAGACCAGGTACCTTTTGGAGAACAAATAGAAATTAGTTGGCAAGAATAGCATCCCTCTTTTGAACCTGTCCTTTCTCATTCCTTTCATTCTTTATTTCCCGTATTACTGGTGCTATTTGCATGACATGTTTAGTTAGATTATAAGGGTATCTAATTAATCATGTATACTCCAAAAAATTGAGTTAATTGACCTATAACCTATCCTGACAATGTCTTCCCCCCTCCCTTGTGCAGACTACTTACTAGAGAATTAACAGCCTCTTTTTAACAACTGTGATCAAAATGTGCTCCTAGAGAAGCCCTATAAAAATACTCTTCCTGTGGGCATTCCATTTCTATAGTCCTTTTGATTTTTCATTCACTGCACTCCAGGTGTATATCTGAAACGTGAGCATACTGTTGGGATGTGTAATTCCATGAATCTGCACTGACACCAACTTTAATTGCATTGTAGCAACTCTATTTTAAATTTACTTCCTCAGGGAGTGGAAGGTACAGCATGAAGTAAGCAAGTGATGCTTCCAGTGAGGACTAAATATAGTGTCACTGAATGACCATCTCTGTCATTCGGGGTCATGTGCCCTGAGTGTGCCTATGTAAATTAATTGGCTTAAAGAGAATTGGATCATTCATGTTGCATAAATGGGGCCTTTGTGTTATGTAGGTGAGTAGATCAGCCGAACATAGTGTCATACTTGGAATCTTTTTCCTTTTTTAAAAAAAAAAAATCCGAACTGTGGTTCCAGAATTCTAATATGATTTTTTTTCTGGGCTCTCAGACTTCCCCACCATATCTGTGCTCTTTCATCCTAGTATGTCAATCTGTTATTTTCAGAATAAGTATGTACTTCAAGTATACTTTCAGAGAAAACTACCAACTGATCATAGTAATCTGTGGCTGCATGACTAGAACAGCTTGGAAAATTCAAAAATCCTAGACTGGCATTTTTATTCTGAACAATTGACAGTTAAAATACATAGTGAAATAGATTTCACAGATAAAAATGCATGAGCAATTTAGCCAAAAGTACCATGTTACAGAATAAGGACATTGTGGACTACAAATCCAATTATCCATCACTGGTTATGCTGGATGGGAATTGCAGCTCAAGAACAGCTGGAGGGTCACACATTAACATTGTTGACCATTAACAAATGGTATTTCATCAGTGGCTTTCCATCCTGTTCTTCAGCTTCAGGACAGGGCAACAAAAAGCAAAGACTTTTGGCAGAGCCCTTTCTCCTGACCAAGTTCATGCATATTTTATTTCATGTGTAATGCCTGAATTGTGTAGCATGGTAGGGATTTCATTGTTATGTTCCACCAGACTCACTTGACTGCATCAGCTTTTAAAAGTGCCAGTTTTCTACAACAGTATCTGAATTTCTGGATACCTCACAATAGAAGCATCCTCCATACTAGTAAGATTTGATAGGAGCTTGGATCATTACTGAAATGGTGCAGGCTACTTTAAAATGGACACTGGTCCTTAACATTCATGTTCTTTGGTCTCTGCTGCCTTAGCAGTACTCATAACTGTTCTATTTTTTTTATATATAATGAGAGATGCTCCTACCCATGCTTGATCAGAAAATCCCACCACTATTTACTTCATTTCTGCATTGTTGAATTTCTTTCCTTTTGTTTAGCAAGCAGATGAAGTAGGTTGCCATCCTTCCATTTATGTGTTCTGTTCCTTGCTAATCTGTCAGGAATTGCAACTGGGCATGGTGTGATGTAGCATGACGTGAATTACATCTGTGACACAACTAATGATTCATATGATTAAGCCCTATATCTTGCAAAATGCCCAGCATCAGAAAATTTTCCTTGTATTCAATTGATAGGTGTACTTCTGTCAACCAGATCAAGAGAAAACATTTATGAAACATGTATTCTAATTTGTTTGGATCATGACATCATTCCACGTATGTAGCTCAAGAATCTTATTTTGCAACCAGTCCATCTTTCAGTGGTTTTGAGGCAGGTTTGCCTTTAAAATATGCAGCCTCCATAGCTTTGTTCAGCATATTCTGTTGGAACTGAATAGATTTTTACTGTTTGATTCCTGAATGGGGATGGGTGACCCCTTTAAGAATTTACTTTGAAGGGGATTTTGTTAAAAGAAATGCCCTGCTGCTAAATTAATAGAAATATGTTTCTTTTCTAGAATCCTTATTTGGTCAGTCATTTTCAACAATATTAAACGAGATATGTGAAAGTTCAGACTGTTGATTGGACATTAACTTTGCATTTCTGATTCCACTTGAAAGCTGTCATGTATAGACAGAAGCATAGCTGCCTGCATTTGGCTAATGGCCAGCTATTGCTCTTGAATCCCACTGAACTTAATTTTTGACTATTAGTTCTTCAGTGTGGGGGTGTTTTCATTCATTCCTGTGCTGGAAGAGGACAGCAGTTGCAAAACAGGATTTGGGAAGCTATATGGATTTCAGTTTGTTTGCATGTGATTTGTACCACTTACACACTGAATAAATGCTTACTTGAGGGTTTTTTTAAGTCAAGAAGAGCCTCAGGTTCTGATTTTTGCATGGGAACTCTCAAATGAGAAGAATATCCCTTTCATCCATTATGCTTCAGAGAATACTAGCTATCCTGCCCCACTCCCTTGGAATTCTCTAATTTCTATCTGATAACTGGAGAGATCAAATGATTATGTATTGTATGGCTACTATCAAGGATAAAAGACAATTTACTAATAGGCATCTGCCTGAAGCAACACAAAAGACCCCTGGGTGTTCCAAATCTTCTTTAAAGGAAGACTATTCTGATTTCTAACTTCTTCAAGAATAGAACAGAGAAAAATAAATATAATATCCAAGTTTGTGCAGCTTTCTACCTCACTACCTAAAAATTGCTAATTCCAGCAGAAAGCAATTCTGGAGGTTTTCCTTATTGCACATACATGTACTTGTATGATACATTCATTGAATAGAACGCACCCCCTAATAAGGACAAGGCCATGATAAAAAAATAAATTGAATAATTAAAGACCAAAAATAATTGCCTATAAAACAAAGTACCCATTTGTAAAATTAAATGATTTCTGTGAAATACAAGTCTACCCTGCAAACAAAAGCATGCATGCATTCATAAGAGGCCATTTTCTTCCAGCAAACCACAAAAACAGTGTCAATGGAATAAAGGGGAATTACACTGAAAAGAAGAACAATGGTAAACCAAAGTGGATGGAGATGGAAGAATGAGGAAAGAGATGAGTATCTGGAAGGAACTGAGAGGAGAGGGACAAACCACCCCCATCTCCTCTGTTAGAATGAGGACTGCTGAAAAATACATGTGAAGTTCAGGGATAAAGGTGGCATTTTTAGAATCCTTCCCCTAAGAAATATGTTGGCAATTTAAGCTCCCTTCTACACGTCTCTTCTGTGAGAATTAAAACCTGCTACCTTATTTTCCCTTGATATCCAGTTAGGCCTGTTAGCACAGATGGGAAGCTGACTCCTTGAGCTTATGGGGGGAGTAGGGAAATGGTGTCCTCAGCTATCTGGTAGGAGGGGGCTTCGTAGGCCAGGAAAAAAAATGCCAGACATCTGAAGAGTCAATGCTGAGGGCAAGAGTGACATGCAGATAGTCTACTTACGACATGCAAGAGACTGACCCAGGGTACTTGCAGCCAAAGTTACAGTGGCCACTTTCCCCTTGCTGTCATATGGCTGCATTTCAGACACTTGGCAGCTGGCCTGTATTCATGCTTGCGGTCCTGCAGTTACGTGACTCTTTACTTTGGATTTGGTTCTCTTAATTGATTGGTTCTCTTAAAAGACCACTGCATTAAAAAAATGTAAAATTGGATTAGCCAGGTGAGTGGCCTCATTTACCACCACCATGGCTTAACTGTAACGGGCGGACTCCATTAAGTTGAAGACTTTGCCTCAGAGCCTTGCCTCCCTTTTAAAGGCTACATGCCTTTAATAATGGTTTCTTTCTCTTCCCCTGAAGCACTGGCCAATGCTCACTCATGATTTACAGCCTCCTGTAACAAATTTCAGCTATCGCTGAGGTGCCATGATTTGTCCTCATTATTACATTGGTATGATGATGCTCTAAATCGCTCCTGGGGATTTCACCCATGCCTCAGCATTTTTATCTCTGCATTGTCTGTGGTGAAAGCGGGCAAACCTGTGTAGAAGGAATACTGAATCTGGAGCAAGTGCTCTGGATGATCGACAGCCTGCCATTCCTTTCTGTGCTGCAATCTTGTCAAATCAAGTCTAAGATAGAGAAAGTCTCTGCTCTTAATAATTAGGCTATTGGCTTTCCAGCCCATATTTTTCAGCTATTTTGGCTGGCATTGCTTCTTACCAGCTAAGTTCATTGGGTGAGCCAAAATCAAGTTGAATTGCAGGCTAAATGAGAGACATTTCACAGTGTTGAGGGATCGACTCTGGTAACCTTTAGGTTTTAAGGTCCTGCTACCTCACTGGTTTCGCCCTTATTTTTATTCTCAAATGTATTGGAGAGGAAGCTTAAGATAGCCTTGAAGTGCACCTTTCCTACTCCTGTAGGTACCAGCCTAAAAGCTACCTTCTTCACTAGTGGCTGCATATAGAAATTCTTACATAATGTTAATAAGACTTCTGTGGTTACAAGTATTTGTGTGTCAGGCTCAAAAGAAAAGGGCATTTTAGGAAGTTGGTAGCAGCAATGCCGTTAGTAAAAAAAAATGGCATTTCTCTGTAGTATTTGCTTCCTAGTATTTGCTAGTATTTTGAGATGGACTAGTGTACGTGTGTTTTAAGTGCTTACTCTTATACAGTCTGTTGAATGCATGCATGTAACTGATTAGTTGCCATGTGGGGAGAATCATTAGAATAAAATATACAATCTTTGCCTTCCTCCACTCCCAAATACACAATTTTAAAATTTATTTTGGATGCACCATTAATATAAAGTAGCACACGCAGGACCCTTTCACCGTTTGGCAAATTTGATGAATATCTGAAGGTTAGAGTTCTTTATCAAACTTAAAAGAAGCAAAAATAGGGCACTTACCTTGACACTTGAAGAATTGCTACTGCAGATGAAATGCTAAAACACTCTACTGGCAGAAATATAAGTAAAGTGACAGCTTTTAGTAAGTTCCACAATGTGACCTCTCTGTAATATGATGTAACCCTGTTCAAAGGCTCTTTTAAAAGCGAGAGCTCTTTGAACCATCAACAAAGAATGTCCAGATTTTTTTTAAAAAAGGGGGTGGGGAGAATATTTCATCCTTTACCTGAAGATCCTGTTAAGTTTGTCTTTTTTAGTGTAGTAGAACTAGCCAGCTGATTCTAAATTTGCAGGATTTCTAAACCATGCTGCATTTAGGTGGCTCCTAAACTGATCCCACCTCCTCACATTTTGGCTCCTGGTTGTAATGTTTCAACAGCAAAAAATGCTTTTTGATGTCAGCTTTTTCGCGTTTTGTATTTGGAAGGTGTGGGAACGGGGTATATGTGTATGATACATTGCGAAGTTTGAATCTTGGCTTTCTGTGTATCTATTTAAATTGCACATTTTAAACTGATTACTCTGAATTTATCAGAATTTAAGTTTATGATAAGACTTCAATTATGTAGGCACAGTTTTCTGATGCAACGCTTAAGTGGCTATCAAATATGAATTGTTATCCTCAGTCACCTAAGCGTGGATTAAAATACAAAGAGAATTAATTTTATGTTAATTACACTCATTAATTTTTGATTAACAATGTAATTTTTACCCAGGTGGCATTTAAATCTTCTCGGCTATATGGGCTCTCATGATTTTTGTCTCCTCCCACCAGCAGGAAGAGGAAGAGGAGAGAAATCAGCCAGCCAGCACAATTTGAATTATCTCAGACCCTCTATACCACTGCTGCCTTTTCCTTGTTTCACGTACCCTACTACCTAACATTTTTGCCAGAACTATAATTTATGCAATTCAATTTGGTATTTAACCATATGACAAAATTGGTTCTGTTTTGGCTCATAGTCCTTTTTCTATCTATCACTTTCTATCTATCTCTTTCTGTCTCTTTCTCTCTCTCTTTCTTTCCACTGGGAACTACTCTGCAAGTTTCCTAGTGGACAAGGGACATCTGAGATAATATCTCCCTCTACTGCTTCAAAAGCAAACATTCAGATTTCTTTCCTTCTGAAAAATGAAAGAGAATTGGCTTAAGGAACTGCTCCACTTTTGACTGAGCTTTTCGATTGAGCTTTTTGATTGCTTGAACCCAACTGTGTCTCTGACAGATAAGACTGCATGAATTGTTCACTCTGAGTGGATGCCACAATTCTTCGTGCAACACTTTGAATCATTTGCAAACGGTATGTCAAGTTGCGGCTTTTGCTTGCAACAAGCAGTTTGGAAGATTCATGAAGATCTGTTTGGATCCAGGTGAAAACACAAGCCCAATCATGTGCACAGAATGTGTGAAAAGGCCTTGGAGGTTTAATGCCCCTGGTGCTGGTTACAGAAATTAAATATATTCAGGTTCCCAATGATCAGTATTAGACTCCTGAGGAAAAAGAGAAAGGTGGTGCGTCAACTCCCCCTCTTCCCAGCCTAGCAATATGCTGCCTTCCACAACAGAATGTTGAACTTTTGGCTAATGGGTGTGTCTCTGCATGTGTGTTAGACTTCCTTGGGGGGGTAACATTTTAGCCAAGCCTTTTGATTCTAAACTAAAAGTAGGTTATGCTGATTTTTAAAGTGTGAAAATAAATTTTTAAAACGAGCTCTTTGTTGTACAACTTGACATGTTACAAATAACCCCATGTTCCTCATCTCCGCTCTTTCATATTTCTTGTATCAGTTCTAATAAATGGTTACTTTTCAGTACAGGCTATTGTCTTTTATTCAGTCTTTTCTCCTTTTTAAACCCCTCAATATTGTCTGGACATGGTTATATGTCACATACTGTGTTGCTGTTTAGATATTGACCTAAAGCAGAGTTGGTGAACCATTTCGGCACCGAGTGCTGAAATGGGAGCGCATGTGTGCACGTGCCAGAAACCAGAAGAGCAGCCGTCCTGTGTGCATGTGCGCGCCGGGAAGGTGATCTTCTGGTTTCTGGTGCACGCATGCGCACTGGCCAGCTGGTCTTTGTGCATGCTTGTGCGTCAAAAATCAAGTTCAGGTGGCCGGTGCGCATGTGTGTGCCAGAAACCGGAAGAGCAACTGCCTGGCGCGTGCATGCGCACCAGGCAGCTGATCTTCAGGTTTCCAGCGCTCTGGTGTGTGTGAAGACCAGCTGGCCAGTGTGCCGGAACCCAGAAGAGCAATGGGCGATGGCTTGCGTGCTTGGAGAGATGGCTCTGTGTGCCACTTCTGGCACATGTGGCATAGGTTTGCCATCACGGACCTAGAGAATTTGACCAACTGTTAAAACATAGTAGTAGCATTATGAAAATTTGGCTGTTTGCTTTTCCAAATGTGGGGTTGTGCAGTTGACATTGTATAGGTGCCAGTAATTTTTAGCTTTTCTGGAACTGAAACTTAGATTAATCCCATTGTTTATTATTATTTAATTCTCCCTTCCTTTCCTTCTGTGATTGCCTTTCACAATCAAGCACCCTCCAGATATTCTGGCCTCTAACATCCATCTAAAGCCACTTTCCATCATGCTGGCTGGGAATAACCGATAGATTAGATTTGCAGGTCAATAGCACAGTGTTGATAGCTATTAGCTAATAGCATCTGGGGGATAATAGCTGATGACTGCAGTTTTGTGGAAGCAGTTTTCTGAGTGGACTGCCCTACTCCCAGTTTAGAGTCATCCTTTCCCGATTGTTGGGTAGTAACAGGATCAATATATAACCTTCAAATAAAATAGATCTTGAAACGCTAGTCTGGCTGAGAGTCAGGGAAATTCTGAGCTTGGCTTCCCTTTTTTGCACCAAATTCTTAGGTTCAAGTGTTCTTCACCCTTCCTCCACCGTAGTTCCTGTGAGTGCAGCATCTAGAAATGGGAACAGATTGCAATCTTTTATACTGAAGGGGGAAAAAAAAGAGAGAGAGAGAGAGAGCACTCTCAAATAGTAGCTTTGGTATCTCTGTACTTAACAAAGTATGTGATGGATTGTGGGGTCCTTATTGCTCTCTCAGTTTGGTTGTTTGCTTGCAGATGTTTCATTACCTAAACTTAGTTACATCATCCATGCAGTTGGTGCATGCTAGACTTCCACACTGGTCACAATTACTTCTCTGTGTGGTCTGGGTCTATTTCTGGGATGCAATAGGACCATGATGGCGAACCTATTGGTGCTGGCACGCGAACTACAGGCAAAGTTACCTCACTGCACCTACACATGCCTCACAGCTGATTTTCAGCCTGTTTGAAGCCTTTTTCAGCCTCCCAAAGGCTTGAGTAAGGCTTCTTCAGGCTTCCACTTTGTGGGCCAAAATCTAGCCCCATTTTGTCACTTCCTGTTTTTCAAAAATAAATAAATCCAGAAGTGACGAAAGGGGCTAGGTTTCAGGCCTCAAACTGGCCAAAAATCAGCTGTGAGGCGCAGTGCAGGTAAGGGGGTGTTGGTGGTGGTGGTAGATTGTGTGCGCATGTGTAGGACATGTGGGGCGGGCGTGCATTGCCTTCTGGGTGCTGGCACGCGTACAATTTTTGGCACAGGAGCCCAAAAAGGTTCGCCACCACTGCAATAGGATGTTATGAATTCTCTTCAGGGAAGGAACATTGCATGGATTTCTCACACAGAGTAATGGAAGAGGGGGAAAAAACCCAGCCTCATATGTAAAATACCAACGAAGAAAAGTTAAGGGAGGATACCAATGATGAACTTTGGACATAACTTGCACCGCAAAAAAAAAAATTCCAACAGAATTCCAAGCTGATATGTAAGGATAGGGAGTTCTGCAAGGTAGAGGGCCATTGCTGTGAAGGCTTTGTCCATATTTAACCTATTTTAAAATACTTCAAAGGAATAAGACCTCTGGCACCCCTTCTTATAACTCCTCATTAGATAAAAACCAATCCTTTAAACTACACCTGGAAATGCAGTTGGCTCCAAATTACTTTTAGATTTTCTTGCTGCCTAGAATGACACCAGCCAAATTATTGCGTACGGCACCAATGGAATTCCAGATTTTCAAAGATTATTCTGCTCCAAAATCCTTAAATTGATCTACCAGAAATACAGTGCCTGCTGGATTTCCCAGTGACATAGAATGGATAAGGAATATGACACTCGGATGACCACTGCCCTGGCCTCCATATTTTTTAAAATGCCAAATCTGAAGGTTTCAGTGACTTTTTATAAAATTGCAGAAAAAAAGCCAATGATCTTTTCTTATAATCTCATAAAAATGTTGTGATTTGTGGGAGAATGCTTTTCTCACAATGCCTAAAGCCAAAACGTGTGTGCTAGTGTGCATGTGTGTATCATTAAATTTGATTGGATGAAGTGTGCTTTTCTATAATTCCCAACATGGTAATTTAATATATTTTTAAAGGGTTTTTGTTTTTTGAAGACTAGATGGATGGTGGATGATTGCATTTGAGCATATATATGTATAAAATATTGTATATGTATATGTATATGTATGTGTTACATATACATGCACCTCAAATTTCCCTAGAGAGCTCATGACCTTCATTGGAAGTCGGAATACTCCCTATTCATGGCAGATATAATCTCTGGGAGGCTAATAAAAAACTATGCAAGCTGAAACAAAGAGCATGGCTCTTTATCATTAGTCTGTGGATTTTTGCAAGCACAGCAAAATGAAGCAAAGAACCTGGGCATGCAGCATACTTACCTACTTACTTCCCCATCATACTAGTTCTTTTCTACCCAACAGGGACAAAATACCATGTTTTCCCGAGAATACAACCTATCTCCAAAATAAGCCCTAGCCTGATTTTTATGTGTGTGCCTAATATAAACTCTATCCAAACAATAAGCTCTAGTTAAGACCCTGCCTACTCCGTCCCACCGTCTGGTTATACAAGGTGGGGTGAGGTGCATGTGTAAAAATCAAGCTAGGGCAAGAGTTGGATTGGTTCTGTGGTCACTCACGGCTGGATGTCATGGGGTACACTGTGCAGGGGGCAGCATGATGCTCACTTGTGCAATGGCATAATGTGCCATGTGGCCTCCTGACGTGAGTGACAGCACTGGTGTGATGTGCCACATGGCCTGCAGCCAGTGGTAGCCCCGGTGCGATGTGCAATGTGGCCTCCTACCATGACGGTAGCACCGGCATGAGCTTGCGGCATCCTTCCGTGAGCGGTGGCACTAGCATGACATGCCATATGGCATCTGGCCGCAAATGGCTGCAAGCGGCTACAGACGACATCGGGAAGCAGCGTGACAGGTATCAGGGCATGGGAGGCCTGGCTGCAGTGGTCCTAAGGTAAATGGGCAAGACTTCCCCCGAAAATAAAACCTGGTGCTTATTTTGGAGCCCAAAAGAAAATAAGACGGGGTCTTCTTTTTGGGGAAACACAGTAGTTGAGGAAATGAAGGTAATTGATACATGGGGAAAAGATGACCATGCTTTCCTTCAATGGGGTAATATCCAGGGGAGGAAGAAGTAAGAAGTAGATTCACATATTGAACTTCAAAAGAGAGGATTCTTGATTATCTCCAAGAAAAATGAGGTTGGATCCAAGAGACTGAAGCCCAGCCAGAGGTGGTATTCAGCAGGTTCTGACTGGTTCTGGAGAACCAGTAGCAGAAATTTTGAGTAGTTCGGAGAAGCGACAAATAGCACCTCTGAGTGGCCCCACCCCCATCTATTCTCTGCCTCCCATTGAGTCCCAGCTCATTGGCTGGGTCTCCTTTTGTTGCCTTGCACAGGAGAACGGAGATGGAAAGCAGGTTAGTAGGGTGGGGAGGGAATGGGGTGTTTGCAGTATCCTTCCCCTGCCACACACACCAAGTCACGCCCACCAAGCCAAGCCCACAGAACCGGTAGTAAACTATTTTGAATCCCACCACTGAGCCCAGTATCTCAGGAATATTCTAGTGGGTTTTGCTCTAAACAAATGTCTGGCTTTAATGATTCTAGGAAAAAATACACATGGTTAATTATTTGGTTATCATTGTGTATTTACTGCCAGAATAGGGGTGCACTGCAGGATTTATTTTTCCTCAAACAGCAAAATAATCTGGTTCACTTCATGTCTTCCTCAGAACAAAATGTTTACTGGTTTACAAGGGCTCCCCCTGCCTTTAAGTCAAAGATCTGATTCTATGTCTGGAATCTATATGGGTTTGCATGGAGAGAAATAGTAGCATCCTAAAGGTGCATCCTAGCATCCCAAAGGTTGCCTTTTTCCACTTTCCCCCACCCTTTGAAAACGTTTTGCTTCTCACCCAAAAAGCTGCTTCAGTTCAGATAAGAAATAAAATGTTTTTTTAAAGGCAAGAAAGTCCAGTTGCCTTTTGGGAAAAAAACACCTTTGAGACAACCATGACTTGGCTGATTGACAATCTCCATAGATTTGAGAAACAGACTCTAGCAAGATCCAGTGGCTGTGGATTTTAAGTCCCGATGGATCTACAGATTTTCCAACTCTAGTTCTAGATGGGGTTACACTCCCCCAAACAGACCCAATACAACAATAATACGCTATTATAATAACAAAACAACAAAAATCAAGGCACAATAGTTGCATAATCTGCGGTTCCTTCCTCTATTCGCTTCTGCTTGAAGAGAAAGAAGATGACATCTGTAGCTCAGAGGGCCTCTGCAATACTATGTGCTCAGCTTTTCCTGTAGTGCCATCTGGTGGCCATTGTGTTTCTCTGTAATGCAACATAACACACAGGTACAGGTGGTTGTGTCACACTCATCAAGGGCCCTACTGACATGCAAGGAGCGCTCTATCATTCTCACGCATATATAGTACAACTAAGCAAATCTCCTATCTAAAGTGGTTTGCAGGGGGTGGAAATGCCTCACGCATCTCAATTTATATTTAGCTCTCTGGCCTTAAAAATTGGTTTCCACTTGTATTTTTTCCCCCCTTTCAATCTCATACATGTGTGAATGCCTCCAAATAATGTTAAGCTTAAAAAAGTCACTGAGACTTTTATTTTTTACTAAAGCTTCCAAAAATGTGTTAAAAGCAAAAATCAGCCAACCAATAATTAGCAGAAATACATACACACAGTAGTCTCAAAGAAATTATTGCAAGATAGCAATTTAATAGCTGTAAAACTTGTGTGCACGAGATACTATATTTGCTTAAAATAGTTATACATTACCTAATACAGTTATAGATTTCCTGACAGTTTGGGATAGGAATCAAGACTAAAAGTTAATTATATCAGTCACCAAGATCTTGATACTTTACAACACAACAGAGCTGGTAAAATAATAAATCAAAACTCAAGATGCAATAGTTGCAAAGCAAAATTAGAGTAGAAATGAATTAAAGTGCTCAAAAACACATAAAGACTACCCTAAATAAGTAGGACTCTGTATGCTTAAAATGCTTTGGCAAGGGTCCTTCAAAGTTCATGGGAGAATAAGTACAGCATCTCTTTTATGCAACCACATGGCTCCACAGAAACCTGAAAAATAAATTGTAGGGTTTTTAAACAGGAGCTATGCTTATGCATTCTGAAGCCCTTCTTCTAAATCATGTTTGAAGCATGTGCTTCAAAATAAGCATCAATTGAAAAGGTTGTTTTCCCCAGAACCCACTTGCTGCAGCCTGATATCAGGAAATTCTTAAGGTCCAGGCATATCTAGGCAAATCTGTCATTCAGTAGTCTCCTGCCCTCACTTGGGTTAGGGTTCAGAAATAGACTAAAATAGAGCGCTATAGGTGGCCAAATCTTGCCATGCTTATAGAAGGAACCTTGCAGCTCTTCTGAAATTTCTGCTTGGATTGTTTGCCAAAAGTTAGCCTCTGGCAAACAGGCCCACAATTGTCCTAAACATTTACCTCCAGCCATGTTATTTCCATTTCTGTAAATACAGAATAGTACAGAATGGCTGTGTCTGTTGAAGAGTGTTTCATTATTTCTCTGTCGCTTATTCTCACTTTGCATCTTGATCTTCACTTCTTTACATGCCCCACTAGTCTAAACTAGTAGATGGTTTGTAGTAGTAGATATGGTAAAGGACAGGGTCTGGTCAGGGTCCTTCCCTATGAAACCATCAACATTTGAAAGTAAAGAAAGTAATGGAAATCCCACAATAAGCAAAACATAACCATTTTACAGAGGCAATAATAGGCATTTAAAAATAAAACTTGTAGATTAAAAAGCAGTCTGAAAGATCCTTTGGGGAACTGCCTTAAGAGACAGGAACAGCTGGACACATGACAAAACTCGCTGCCCTTGTTCACATTCAAAACCAGAGCAAAGGATCCAATTTCCAGCGTTCCCCTAATTAATTAGTTGGTCTTCAACTGCTGAGTCCTTTCTGGGTTTGCAGCCTCACTAATGATAGTCTCTGTTCACCACTGTGAATATCTGCAGGGAAATGTTAAATTTCCAGGCTACAGAGAGCCACTGTTTTTATTTTTGAGAATGCTTGGGAATTGGAATAAGTGGTGGAGAGATTGCTTTTTTCTTAGGAGGAGCTTAGGAGGGCTCTGTCGTTGGGCCACCAAGAGTCAGATAGTCACAAGATGGCAGCAAAGTCTTTGAGGAAAGATTTCTGTATCTCTTTGCTGTCATCTAGCAGCCAGGCTCTGCTTTGCTTTCTACCAGGCTTGCTATATTTTAATTTCATCCCCCTTGGACAATTTTCTAAAGAATAAAGTCAGTTGGGTTCCATAGTCTTTATGGGCACTTTTGACAAATTTCCAAGTGTAAAAATTTGGGACACATGTTAAATGATCATACTTATTGAGAGCCCATAGCTCAGTTTCTCAAAAATTATAGGCAAGTATTGCAAGTGAAGTTTTGGAAAGACATTGTTGCAACAAAACCACTGTCTGTACTTCCTGGGACTTCTCTTTCCCCTTTGTGCTCTTTCTTGTATGCAAAATGATCTCCAGGTTAATGGAAGTTAACAAGTTAATGGATGACTAACAAGCAATAGAGCAGAGAGATCTTCTCTTCTAGCCCTTTTTTCTCATTTCACCAGGAGGTACCAGCAAGAAAGCTGATTGAGGCATCATCAAGAGAACTTGATTCACTGAGGCCAATTTTATGACTGTTGTTGCTTCCTTGCTCCCATGGCCTGCTGAACTGCAGGTGCAGAAATCAGTGAATGTTTGACTGATTGATGATGTGCCATCAGTTTAGAGCACTTATTTCTTTATTTAACCTGCAAATATTTAGACTGTAAAAAATTCCGATGATGCTAGATGGCATCAAGAAGCTGTTTGATAGCCTTATGCCTATGACTAGGTTTAATCCCTATCATTGTAAGACCCTTTACCTATCATGTGAAATTGACCAAGTGTCCCATTACACAAGAGGATCCGTACCAAATTGTAATCATGTCAAAATGAAGAAATATGCATGAAGATGTCATTATGTAGATGTTTGCTTACAGCCTTGCAGCAAAATATCTGACACCTGTATGTAATCTTTAATGTTTGTGATGACATCATCTCACCTGTTGTCATTGTCATTTATTAGATTTTTATCTCACCTTTATTACTTTATGAATGACTCAGGGGGCTGAATAGATCTAATACTTCCTCCTCACTACAACAACAACCCTGTGTGGCTTCCCCTGCAGACTCCCAGGCTGCTACAAAGCAGTTCCCAATCTGCTTACCAAAATATTCAATTTTGTCTCCCAGACATAAAAGGCTGTAGTCTACATACTGCATATTTGTTATAACTCTGCCCTGAGTATAACTTTTAAAAGCAGCAGATTTTAAACTGCAACTTTGATAAGTCTCTTCTCTCTTTCTCGCTTTCTGGTCCTGCTTGCATTAGCCTCAGTTTCCCATCTCTTTTGACAATGTGTTGTTACTATTACTTAAGAAAATGAGAAAAGGGTTTGGGAATTGTTGCTGGAAAGTAGCACCCGTCCCATCCTTGGCAACTCTTTTGTGGCATAACCAAAACTAAACTCATCATGTGGATAGTCAGGATTTGCAGCTATTTCCCCAGTTCTGTGGTGAGGACTGAATCTCAGACCTTTCGCATGCAAACCATGTGTTCTCCCATTAAGTTATGACCTATCAGGAAGATACTGTGAGCTTTAGCATTAATTACAGAAAATAAATGCAAAAGATTGTCACCGAAAATGGCTCCAGTTTCTTGGAAATGGGGCATATATTTTATACCATATTCAGTCGTACCCTGCAAGAACAAAATAATATATACATGTGATGAAAAGAGAAAGTAGGGAGAATAATTAGAATATAACAAACTCTTTTACAACTGGTGATATTTTATGCTGTAGGTATTTATGCATTGTTAATCTACACTATAGGTGCCTGGGATTTATTGCTACTTTATCCTACTTGGAAACTTTATGAATTTACTGTGCATGTTTATTAATTGTCAAGTATTAATCAATTTGATGTGACTTGGTCAATAAATAGCTACTGGTTCTTAGTGGCCACCAGATGGCACATGGATAGAACGATAGGAAGAAACCAGAGGATTCCAGGCTGGGTAGCTGATAATATTATGCCTTTCCACTGAAAAAGGCTGATGCTTCTGGACACTGTCACTTGAAGCTGTCAATCAGTACTGCATACAGTACAGCTTGTTATTTCAGCACTACCTGAATGAAGTGCCTGAATAGCAGCAGGCCTAGAATTTGGCTGGAGCTCATCCATTGCTGTTATCATCTTATGATAACACGAGATCTTTAAGAAATAAAGAACTAAGTCTGCAATCCCTGGAAAAAGTGCAGTGTTTTCCAATGAGTTGTCACCCTACAGTTGCAGGGAAACTATATAAATGCCTTTGAACTACAACTCCCAACATCCCTCACCATTACGCTGGTTGGGTTTGCTGGAATTCAGCTGCAAGTTCCTGGTATCCGCCCGAAATCCTGGTGGACACAAGGAGGGGGACGACAACTGAGCGCCACTGCAGCAAGGCAGAGAGATTGCGTTACTTTGCTTTTAGTACAATTTCTAACGAAAGGCATCTGGGCTGGCCAAGGGAGATCTCCCTGTCTGAGCTTCCCCCCCCCCCCCGACCCTGCATTNTCCCCCCCCCCCCACGACCCTGCATTAGATGAACAAACCCTCTAGTCTGACTTCTCATTTGTTTTTTTTGTTTTTTTAAAGGGGGTGAAGGGTAGACCAGTAATGAGAAAACTTCTGCTGCAGATACTGTCTCAGCCAGGTTCACTGAATGATGAATGGATGGGAGCAAAATTTGGGATTGCATGGAAGCAATTATGTTGAAACAGAGGGCTGCATTGAAGCCATAGACCACTATTCAGAAACGTCCCTTAATAGTCCAATGTAATTTGGCTTGCATTGAGAAAGCTAGACGAAGAGGCACATATCCAGGAACACTTTTAGCGAGATGAATAGAAGGGTCCTCAGTGAATCCACCCTATTTTATCACCATTTGAAATAAGAGAAGTAATAAATGGGGCTAGCTATAAGAGCAGCTTTCTCTCCTGAATTATTACCTTCAGGGTCTAAATTTATCTATCGGTTCTACTGACTTGTCCAATCAGAGACATCATAAATTTAGCTGCATGGGATATCAGAATTCAAAAAGAGCTGAGCTATATTGGGAAATTGTCAGGATAGCAGAAGGGGGGGGGTTTCTCTTCCCTCCATCTCCTGCCAAACTTTCTCAAATGCCTCAATTTTCTCTTTTGGAGGAAAAAAGGGTTGGACCCACACAGCCTTTTTTCCCCCTTCCCCCAGCCAAGGAAAATTGTCAGATTGTCTTGTTGTACAGAGAAGCTAAGAAGGTTTGACTTATAGCTGAAATTCATCAAGGAGAGCAAGAAGCTACCCATGGAATGTTTCTGTGTTGGATGAAATGCATTTAATATTTCTGTTTGTTAGCTTGAGCATAACACACACACACACACACACACACACAAAATCTCTCTCTCCAAGGCTGAAAAAGAGATAACAACCCCCCCCCCACACACACACACACTTATGGATTCATGGTCATCTGACAGCTGGGTCCATGAATGCTGACCTTCATTATCCATTCTGCTTGGGTTAACCCAGCCTTTCACATAAAGCTCACTAAAGAAAGGTGACATTGCCAGCTTTAGACATATTCTTATATTCCCTGATAAGGGCATAGTAAGGTTATGGGTTATGCTGACACATTTTAGCCAGTAGACCTACCATAAGCACAACTGAAACCCAGATTTACTCCAACTATGCTCAGACATCTAGGGAAGTGAGGACATGCATTGTGATATGAGAAAAACCTTGGGAGACAGCAGGAGGAGGAACTACAGCCTAAACCAGAGGTGGTGAACCTATGGCATGCATGCCAGAGGGGGCACTCAGAACCCTCTTTGTGGGCATGTGTACCTTCACCATGCTAAGTGCCAACAGCAGCAGCAGAGCAGCAGTGGGGCCAAGAGCTGGCCAGCCAAGAAGAAGTCTCCTCCAGAGTGAGAGAGCTCTGGCTCTAAAAGCAGCGGGCAGTTCATGCCACCCGTCATCTCCAGCTCGGCTTCCTCTTCTTCATTGAGCTTCAATTCTTTGCGTCTGGTGCTAGCCTTGAGCAGCCCGGTGGGCAGAGGGGGCGCAGCGTCATGGTCGGCCTCGTTGGCTACCTCTCTGAGTAGCATGGCGTTGGCCACTGGAGATCTGCAGTTTGGAGGTGGAAGGAAAGCCATCCCTTCTCCCCTAGCCTATTGTCTTTCCTTACCCTCTTTGGGAGGAAGGAGGGGAAAAGCGATTCTCCAATGGATTTGGAACTGGGAAGCAGGTGTGACGTGCTTGGAAGAGGTTCCAGGGGAGGGTGGGCAGCGGAAGGTGTGCTCTGTGAATGGAAGAGTGGTGGCCCCTCTGCCCAGGAGCCCAATGGGAGCACTTTCTCCCTCCCCTGTCTGGGGTAAGGTAGGCGGCTCACATGCAGTGTGAAGGTGCAGTGTGGCCGGGTTGGCGATAAATAAGTGGGTTTTGGGTTGCAGTTTGGGCACTCGGTCTCTAAAAGGTTCACCATCACTGGCCTAAACAATAGCAATAGCACTTAGAATAATATACTGCTTCACAGCCTGCTCTAAGTGTGTATTTCCCCCAATAATCTAAGTCATAATTTTGCCGACTTCGGAAGGATGGAAGGCTGGGCCCCATCAGGATCGAACTCCAGGTGGTTGGCAGAGTTTGCCTGCAATGTTGCACTTTAACTACTGCGTCACCAGGACTCATACAATGGTCAAACAAGAGATATCTCAGCCCACAGAAGAAATGGGGTCCTCCCCTCCCTAGTTCTTTCAAAAGTAAAATGCTTTCAGACTTGCAAGTTTCTGTTACTGTAATCGTACAATAAAGGTAATGTTAATATCAGTAGTTATGTTTTCTTGTCTGGACATCTTGACGGGCTGACAAAACTTCTAATGTAAAGACTATTTGCAATGTATTATTGCCTGCATCCCAACAACCAGAAAGACATGTAATGGACTGACATATCCAGCATGAGATAGAGGGAGAAATATAAAGAATAGTAAGACTTGTATTTTTTTGTGGAAGCACAAATGGTTTTCCATTTTTGGAATGCAGAGTGGTAGTGAAGGGATAAGAGTTAGTGCAAATTAAATTTAGTTAAATTTCCTTTCCTTTCATTTCTTGCCTTTAAACGCCTTTGCTTCCCACCTCTTCTTCATTTTCTCTTTTTCATATCATTCCTTACTCTGAAGAGGAGTAGGCTGAGTTTATATATATGAATGAATGAATAAATGAATTAAGAGTGAACAGGTCAGCCACCAAACAAATTATTCTCCCTAGCATTTTTAAAGCTTTCATAATTCCATAAGAACAAAATATCTCTTTCATATTTTTTTTAATATGTAAGAGTAACGTCTTGATTATTCTGGTAGCAAGCAGAATCCTAGAAAAACTGTTCCTTTGCTATTTGAATCCAGAATGTACATGTTTTGGATAGCTGAAAGTTTGACTTTTAAATTGTTACTATACATTAAAAAACATAGTTCCAGACTGATTGAAATCCCAGCTTATTTCTGTGACATTATCAGCATTGACTGGGGCTTGTAAACCAACAACAATTAGACTGTTGTTGCTTGTTCTTATTGACCACATAGTCCTGGGGAGTTGCTTCAGCAAATTGTTGCCCATGTATGTGTAGCTAGGATTTTTCTTGTCCAGTTAAGCCTTGCCTAGGAGATGACCAGGCTGAGCCAGAAGAAGGAGTCAAGTGTGCCATCAATCTAGAGTCCCTTCACACCCACAAGAGATGTAGGTCCAGCCCTCTTTGAATTCTGTTGACTCTTATCGACCACCAATTTGCCTTGATGGTTAGTAGTTCAGATTCTTACTTAGAGATAGCCTGGAATAAACTTGTACTCAGTTGAATAACTCTGGTTCCTGACTTCTTGCACTTGGCACCTTATCTAGCTTAGATGCTCTTCAATCATGTAGGCTTCAGCTCCCAGAATTCTGAGCAACAATTTTGCTGACTTGGGGATTCTGGGATTAAAGGTCATATGTCTAAAGAGGATTGGAGGATGCTAAACCAATCTTCCATTCTGCTGTGAGGTGCCTTTAATATCACTTGTGTCTTGGCCATGTTGCATCACAGGTGGCAACCATTGCAGGGACTAAGTTGAACAACACAAGTTTACACATACACACACACACACACACACACACACACACACAAAATCTGGGTGTGGNACACACACACACACACACACACACACACACACACACACACACACAAAATCTGGGTGTGGGGAACGGCTGCTGTCTAGTTGGGTCTTGAGAAATGGCCATATGTCAAAATGAAGGAACAGAAGCAAAACTAAGAAAAAGACATGGCATAGCTGGAAACCTATTTAGATAGCCATTATTCTTTCTTGCCCTGCCTCCTTACCCCAGTTTCCTTCCAGTTTTCTCTTACCATGGAGATTTTTTCTTCTGCAGTTGCAAACTTTAGATCTTCCTGGTCTGCTTTCTTTCCACTCTCTAAAGGTACCTTGTTTAATTACTGGTAACGCTGCTCTCTGCCTTGTAAACAATTATGGACATCTGTAGCACTACTTGACTTTATGATTCATGACCTTTGGCGGCTCATTTTGAATGTATCAGCCCTGGTGGACTGGCACCTGAGAGCTGTCAGCTGTGGCGCTTCAGGCAAAATTCCTCAGGTGTGAAATGATGAGGAAGAGAAAAGAGACAAATGGAAGAGATATTTTGATGGATCTGGAGCAAGGAATGGGGCAGATGTGGCTTCAGACCAGAGGTGATATTCAGCAGGTTCTGACCAGTTCTGGAGAACCGGTCGTGGAAATTTTGAGTAGTTTGGAGAACCAGCAAATCCCACCTCTGACTGGAGATTTTACAGCATCCTTCTCCTGCCATGCCCACCAACCTATGCCCACAGAACCGGTAGTAAAAAAAAATGAATCCCACCACTGCTTCAGACTACTTTAGTCACATCTCTGTCATTTACTTTGGGGACTGCTTCAGCTACAATAATTACAATAAGTTGACATTTGTGAGGGAAAATTGACCATCCAGGTTTCTATAAGCACAGCCATCCTGGGGGCCAAAGCACACACCATGTGTGTGTTTATGTGTAATGTTAAAGCATGTATGCAACATTTGCAATGGAAAGTATATACATACAATACACAACCAATCTTAATGGATTAGAACTCCATGAGGGAGGCTTATTTTCTGTTAATCTCAATACAAGAAAGCACGAACATTTCTGAACATGTACAGAATGTTTTAGTTTTTAGCAAAACATAAAATCACTGAACCGGTACTTACACCGGTCGGATCCCACCCCTGGTGAAACATATTCAAATAACTACTTCATTCACAACAGGAGTACAGTCAATAAACTCATGATAATGGAAGAACGCAGAGGAGTTGTCTCCCTCCACATAATGCCTATTGCTTTCAACTTGTCTCACTCCAGCTTACTTCATAGTAGTCGGAGTTGTTTGTGAGGGAAAATGGGAAGAAGATAGCTCTATGCATGGGGCTTGAGCTACTGAACAAAAGGCAGGACTTAAATTTAATACATAAAACAATAAATTACTCAGGATTTTAGCTAGGACCACTTTTATTATTTATTGGGGTTAGATGTTGCTCCGGTCATGATTCACTCTGAGTAGCATACATGCCCAAAACAGTAATCAGATAAAAATAAAAAAGGTATAACCAACTTATGTATTTTCCTGTAAATTTAACCCCTGGAAATATAGGTCTCATACATTTTTCTTGCTGCTGCTTGATTTGGGGACCATTCTGTTGAGTTAGGCCCTGGACATGTTGGGAGTCCTACTCTGATGGCATCATTGTTCATCAGTGAGGGAAGAGATTGACAATCTCTCTGGTGGCATCTCCAGAGAATTGTGAGCAATTTTGTGTTTGTGTGTGGTCCAAGCAAAGCAGAGTCATCATCAATACTTCTGCTCTGTGTGGACATGGAGGCAGCCAACTTGTCATGAAAAACCCCAAGCGAGTTTGGAAAATTTTACATTTGTGCAAAACGGCAACATTGTCAGAACTTGTTCCTCTCTGCCTGGACAAGTTGATGGCAAAGTCAGGATTGTCTGTAGTTGCTGCTCTAAGTTCAGAATAAAATTACAGTGGCTGTCTCAAAAATTAAACCCAGATTCTGGAATTATGCCAAACTAAACAAGCTCATCCTTCCTGTTAACTAAAATAGTTTTAAATTGGATTGTTTCATTCTTTCTTCCCCACTGGAAATATTCTATTTTATAAAGCTCTAAAATATGATCATCATATTATTAGATACATAGATAAAAGTGCAGCTTCTTGATTGATTTGATTCAGTTTGATTCTAGCACTGCCCAACTTCAAACTAGCTGACTTTCAACCTAAACAGAACAAGATAAAACACACAAAAAAGGTAAATAAAAACACACTAATGAAAATAAACCAGACGTAAAATTAGGACAATCAACACCAAAAGGGATGCAATATACTGTGTGCATCAGGCATATCCAAAAGAGACTTCATCCTGTCTATCCCTAGATAGATGTTTAAGCCCCTCTTGAATGCTATGAGGTTGGGAGCCACACAAATTTCATGGTGAGCTTATTCTAGGCCTCATTCTGCCTTAACTTCAATATAATCATGAATTCCCTTCATGGAGGAGGGACACACAAATTTATTTCTCAATTTAAAGCAACGTTTTCAAATTTGGCAATTTTAAAGGTGTGTGGACTTCAACTCCCAGAAGAAGAGTTGAAGCTTGTTCTGTATGGAACTTGGTAGGTTCCAAGTCCCTCATTCTGATTGGCCAAAAAGGCCACTTATGGATTGGTTCAC
>BHFT01061940.1:0-31976 GCA_004320025.1 Laticauda laticaudata
CCTCTTTCTACATCCTGACTTAAATAAAGACTTTACTGTTGGAACCCGGTCTACCTCGCGTTTTTCCGGACAAAACAGTCTGAATTTTAGGCAATGAGTTTGCATAGCTTTGCATTTAAGACAAACCTGTTACAGGGAATGGAAGGGAAGTTTACATTCTTTCTTCATTAGCTAATAGATGGATGTGTCACATCATGGCATTGGAAATGCCTCTTAAAAGACTGCACGCACCATTTCTATTTTTAATAAGCAGTTTTACTGTCTCAGAATCCTGTCTGTTCTCAGAAACTGAGTGGAGTGGAACCTCTTTAATATTTTGATGGAAGACAACTAAAAAATACCAAGGCTTGAGTAGGAATTCAGAAACCTATTCCAGAAGAAGATGGCTTCTCTCTTCTTAATTGGAGGGAACTTCCAAGCTGTTGGGAATGATTTTGTCTGATTCTACTAATTATGATAGTGATGAATTGTGTCCTTTCCCTTGAGTCCTGCTAAACTGGCATTAGACATTCTTTTCTTTACTACAGTAGTGATAGGGCAATCAGAACAGTTGGGTGTAATAGTTAAAGTCACCAGGCTAGAAATCAGGAGAATGTGAGTTCTAGTCCCACCCTAGGCATGAAACCATGAATGTCAGCTCTTTGAGGTGTTCCAGACAAGAAGCACCAAAACCCTGAGTGTTAAACACATTTAATATAGGAATATATTGTGTGAATGTATTTCCCAGATTATTATGGCTGGTCTAAAAAAAAACTTGTGAAAACTAAACTGTTAGCAATATTTATTCCCTATTATGTTCATAGCAAGCACAGGCTAGTTTATTTCTAATCAGACTGACTTGGAAAGTATCCAAGCTAGGAATGGATTCTTGTTTGCAAAAAGAAATAAACAAGTAGATCACCTCTCAAACAATTCAGTTTTGGTATGTCAGCAGTGCACTCCTCAGTTTGGTTCTACGTCTCCACATAATCTCTAAGTATTGTCTTCTGATCCTCTTTGAGACAAAGGTCCAGGAGTCCCATGTCAAAGCATTATGGGTGTAACTGAGAATTAGTTCTCCCCTCCTTCTCTTCTGGCTGTTCATTATAAACACTAGCATTTCCCTAGACATTTTAGGACATACATGTTTTTTTTTCCCAGGAGCTATCTCAGGTGTGCGTTTTGGGAGGGGAAGACACTCAACTCCATAATGAACAAATGCAAGGGATACAGAGGATTGCAACCCTTAACAGGTGTAAGAAAAGGAAGAAAGAGATCCAAATTCTAACAAAATAACAGAGTTGGAAGGGACCTTGGAGGTCTTCTAGTCCAAACCCCTCCTCAAGTAGGAAATCCTATACCATTTCAGACAAATGGTTGGCCAGTCTCTTCTTAAAAGCCACCAATGTTGGAGCATTCACAACTTCTGGAGGCAAGTTGTTCCACTGATTAATTGTTCTAACTGTCTCAAAAATTTCTCCTTAGTTCTAGGTTGCTTCTCTCCTTGATAAGTTTCCATCCATTACTTCTTGTTCTGCCTTCAGGTACTTTGAGGAATAGCTTGACTCCCTCTTCTTTGTGGAAATTCCTTAGATATTGGAACATTGCTATTATGTCATCCCTAGTCCCTCTTTTCATTAAAATAGACATACTCAGTTCCTCTTGAATGTTTCTTTTGCATATAGAGAACCATTGCTGTTGCTATGGGTAAATAATATGTATTAAAGGGGAGGGCAAGTAGGAGCCAGGTTGATGAAACTTTTGGCTTGGAAGATGATAAGGAATACTGTTGGAATTCTTGGAATGATTGTTCCAATATGTTTTGAGGATGTTGGGTTATTTTATCAGTCTGAGCAGCACAGTGGCCTAGTGATGATGACATTCATCTCCCACTAGGAAGGTTGAACATTCAATCCTAGGCAGTGATAGATGTTTCTCCATCAGGGAGCAAGGAGAAAATATCTCCTGTGAACACCATAAAGGCATCAGGGCCAGTATATGCCTAGCTCCATTCAGTCATCCCCAACTTCACCTTGAATAAAGAGATTAAAGAGTCATAAAAAGAGGAAAAAAGACTATTTTATCAGTCATTGTTGCAGGATTTTTGAGATACTTATTCTTTCCTTTCCTGGTAGCTGGTTCACAACCTTCTCCTTCTTTGAGCAAATGGTTTTTCTTTATTTGTTGAGAAAATTATTATGGCCTCCCAACTCACTGACAATAGCTATCAGTGACTTACATAGTGACCAATGCAAGATTTTGCGCATTTCTAGTCTTTTGTAACCCTTCCTTCTCTTTATTGTTGTCTAAGTCATCCTGGTTGGGATCAGCACCCAGGGTCGCCTGTTCCTTTCTAAGCGTCTTTGCATCATTTGGTGTCTTCTCATATAGATCCCAGAAACTGTTACAGGCGAAGAAATCAACAGCTCACTTTTTCCAGCATGTCGAACATGCTTTTCTCATGGAGCTGTTCTAAAAACATGGACTTTCCTTGTAAGCATTCAGCAATAGCTGAGCTTCTTTTCTCTCCCTGAGCACATCTGATCGATTAAGGGGCCCATCAGCAATGTCAACGTTAAGAAATGAAATTAAGAAAAGATGGAGGACAGAACCAGAAACATAGAAACGGAAGAAGACAGAAGTGGAATGTGGGAACTGCTGCACTAACAACAATCATGAAGGCAACCACTTGAGTTTGTGCTGCTCCTAATTATTTAATTCAACTGGGCAATGTGGGACCAGCAGATGTTTTGCACTACAATTCTCCAGCCCAAACCAGCACTCCAGTGAGAAATAATCTTCCTCCTTATCATGGCTTATCTCTAGAAATTGTGGGTGCTCCATTACTGGAGGTGTTAAGAAGATATTGGACAGCCATTTGTCCAGAATGTTATAGGGCCTCCTGCCTGAGCAGGGAGTTGGACTAGAAGACCTCCAAGGTCTCTTCTAACTCTGTTATTCTGTATTCTTTTATCCTGGTCTTAGTCTTTATGGTATATTTCTTGAGGACAGGGATTAGATTTATCATAGCTATAAGAAATACATCAAGCTGGGTGGCAAGCAATATATTTGGTGTACATTGTTCCAAAGATAGATGCAACAGTTTATTCAGTTCCAAGTTAACCTGCAGGGCTGGATTTGCTCTTCTTCTTATGCCTTAGAAAGCCTAATTAAGATTAACCTCAGCCATATTTAGCTCACTGTGAGAATGCAACTGTTAGCTCCTTCCCTGACCAGGTTAAACATATGCATAGATGTCATGGCCAAACAGTAGCATCACGAATGTCATGACATTGTTGTGCCAACATTGCAAATTGATGTTGTTTGCATGATGATATCATGACTCACATAGTGTCATGCTACTCAACTCTATCCTGAGGTGTCTATCAGGCCAACCTATTGCTGCCAATCAGAAGTAGATTTATCATTTCATTGCAGGTTCAGGATTTTGTGGAAATCTGGAAAACTGGTGTGAAAAATAGAAGACACCTGATTGGCAGCAAGAATCCTCCAGCATCTCTGGCCAAGCCCATCTTCTACCATCTTTAAAGATCAGGAGCTGAACTCAGGAGTTTGGATGTAGAAAGGAGACAGTTATAGTCTCTCCTTCAGAATTGTGGGCTGTACAGTTTTTCATAGAGCTCCTTTCTCTTGGGTCCAACATAAGTTTATTTATTTAAATTTCCTCCTCCCACCCAGCTGGAGATGCAACTGAATAAAAATGCCATTGACTTGATTACCTGCTGTACTAAGACTATATTCCACCCTGGCATTTTCAATGGGTTAAAAGAAAAGAAGGAAAGAAAGAAAGAAACCTCTGCAGAAAAATGTCTAAGTTTTATGTTATTAACATCTTCTAATATATGGAGCCTTTGTACACATTCTTGCATAGTTTACACAGCTGTTAATATAAATTGCCTGAGGAACATTGATTTTAAAAATGCAAAAGACCCTGCTTTCGTTCTTGGACATGGAAATTTCCTCAGTCCGGGCTTTAAGCACAAACTTCTAGCTTTCTGTGTGGCCCAGGCTGAGTCAGTTGACCATTTTGAGAAGATGATCCCTTGCTGGCAATCAGCTGTTGTGGCTGCATCAAGATTTTTCTCAGCAAATAGATGACACATATGCAAAATGAAGCAGGTATCTATGTTGGAAAACAGCCCTCTATTGAGATATCATTAGAACAAATGTGGGATTAATAATGCTAATGAAATGACAGAGGGTGGCAATTGCTTAGGGAGAAGACCTGCAGTTCACCAACACAGAGCTGTACCCCTTCTAATCCCTCTGGAGAACTCAGTTGGAATTAATAATCTTTCATGTCTTCCATTATGAAATAGGTTAACTGAGTTGGCTAACAACAGTGTCAAGATTTGTCCATGCTAAATTTCATCCCTAAACTACCCATCAGATGCTTCAGAACCAAAAGAGATCATACAGTGATAGACAGGGGTGGGCTTCAAATTTTTTAGCAAGGGGCTCTCTGCCCTAATGACTGGCTGGGTGGGTGTGGCTGGCTGGGTGTGGCAGGGAGGTCATGTGACTGGGTGGGTGTGGCCAGCTCGACATCACTTCTTGGTCCTTATTACCTAAAAAAAGATATATACCAAAAAGTTGTTTGTTATTTTGTGCATTTAATACTTAAATAAAAGACTGGATGAAATCACGCTTAATAACAGTGACTGTAAGAGGGATCTTGGAGTCTTAGTGGAGTGCCTGGTGAGCTACGTGATTCTTATCATTTGGGAATTAATCACCTCGGAGGCTAGTGGCTATGTTATCTGATTTTCTCCATGGGTCTCCCTCCACTGAGTGGATTGCTTATCTAGCTTGCAACACTTTTACAAGATGTGAAATGCTCTTGGCTGAATGCCCAGAAGTTCAATTAAGCCTATTAAGAGCTTTCCCTTGCTACATGTCTTTCTGAGGTTATTGTGGGCTCTTCAAGCCCCGCAGAGTTTTAGCTAGGGGCTCTCCTGAGACTCTAAGAGCCCCAAGCAACTACCCCTGGTGATAGAATCTTACTGTTGGACTTCTGTTCATTTCAGGTATGCTGGTCTATGATCAAAATAAAGTTTTGTTGTAGCTGTTGTTGTTCATTTCAGGAATTCAGCTTAACATTCCCCTGAAAGTTCTCCATGTAGTTATCTGTCCAGTCTCTATTTGAACATGTCCCGTGAATAGGTGCTCACCATATCTCTGACTGTCCAACTCTCTATTGTCCAACAGCTTGGACTTTGAGGACCCCAACTAACATTCAACATTCAACCAGAATTCTGTAATTTCTTCCAAATAATAGAGATGGAAGAAACCCTGGAGTCTTCTGATCCACACCCTGCTCAAGCAGGAAACCCTATACCATTCTGGACAAATGGCTATCCAATCTCTTCTTACAGTATAAACTTCCAGTGATGGAGCACTCAAAACTTCCAGATGCAACTGTTCCACCATCAGGGAATGTCTCCTTGGTTCTATGTCTCTCATTAATGATCTTCTACCCATTAGTTCTTGTCTTACCTACAGGTGCTTTGGAGAACAGGTTGACCCCATCTTCCCTGTGAAATCCATCATTCCATGTTTTGTGATCTGGGATGAAAGAGGAAAGGACCTGACTATCAGAAGATATGCAGTTGGGGCAGGAAGGTGTCAGCGATGTCAAAATGGGAACAATTTATCAGGGAATTAAAACCCTACCGCTTTTGCAGCTGGCTGATGCATGAAACATGGGTAAAAATGACAGAGTTTCAATCACTTGGTCACCCTAGTCATTTTGACTTCATTGTACCCTTCCTACGGGCATTCCAGCTGCCCTTCCTTTCTGTGCTAAGAGAAGGGCTAAATGTCTTTGGCAGGAGTCTTCAAACTTGACAACTTTAAGACTTGTGGACTTCAACTCCCAGAATTCCTCATCCAGGCATGTTTGCTCAGCAATTCTGGGAGTTGAAGTCCACAAGTCTTAAGGCTGTCAAGTTTGAAGACCCTTGGTCTATGGAGATTCTCAGTCATCCAAGTTCTGGTTGTCCCAAAGGTGCTTTTTTAAGAGGCAAAGCCTAGTTGTCTCTTGAAAAAGCACCTTTGGGGTAAGACAAGGGCTGTTTTTCCTCCCTCATTAAGAAACACAATCCACTCAACAACCCATTTGAACCCAGTATGGATGTGTGCAAATCCATCCTGCATGCTTCCAGCAAAGTAGCCATCTTAGTTTCTTGAAAGAAGCAACACTGAAGACTCCTATGGTGGTTTAGAAGCAAACCAATTTATTGCCGGATAAGGACTGGGAGATGATGTCTGTTTTATTTTATATTTAGAGTAGAGTTCTGTGTGAAACATGCCGAATTGCATATATTTTTAGTTGTTGTTCAAAGGGTGAATAATAAATTGCATTATTATGTAAAAATAAGCATCATAAGTCAAAATACCCCAAGATTCCAACAATGCCCAGCTTTTTTTTCATGGAAGTTATTTTATCTGCCTAGGTAACCAGGTACTATAATTCTCTTGTTCCAATGCTAGCTTTGTGATTTGTTTGTGAAAAGGTTCTCCTTACCTGACCAGATTTTTCTAGAGATTTAGGAACTAGCCATGGAATGCATTATTTCCACTTGTATTTGATATTTTCCAGCTTCCAGCTGGGGCAAACCCAACCAAAGGCTCTAATGTAAACGTACAACGAAGGCAGCAAGTCTGTTCTTTTCCAGTGAAGTGTGGCATAGAATAAACTCCTGTTCTGGTGCAGCTCAACAGAAAAAGAGAAAGCTTTCATATTGAGAGTCTCCAGTAAACCCACCAGACCAAGCAAGGAATTATTAACAAAATCCAGAAGCCAGGAATCCAAGTGGAGCAGGAGAACACCAAGGTGACTGAGCTGTTCGCTTGATATATGCAGACGATGGTTAGCATGTTTATTTCCAAGACTCTCACTGACTCATAAGCTTTAGCAAATATGTTCCCAACAGTTTTCATCTGGGATAGATAGATTGCCTTCTGCCCAACATTTGGAAAAACATTTGGACAAACCAACTGTTTATCCAGACATGTCTGAACTGGAGTTTCAGAAGAGAGAACATAAATTCTGAACCTTGGACATTCTGGTTCTACCACACCATGGAAGAAGGCCTCAGATTCTTCTGGATCCTTTTCCAGAGCAGGGACTTTACCATGAAAACCTTGTTACATGGTACAATACAATTAAGCAGTGCATTCCACTTGCTCAGAAAAACTGTGTTTTTTAGCAGATCGCTAACTCACATTGCACCATCACATTCCTTGAATTTCACCAACCTAGTGACATATCTGTCTTGTACTCTCCCACAGAATTGTTTCATTGTTTCTGGATAGGCAGACTGAAAATGAAGGCACAGATGCGGCCCACAGGAAAACTGCAAAAGCTTTCAGAATCTGAAAGTATCTCTTGAATTTCCTGGATTTGCTTGGGGAAACACTGGAACTTCTTGGAGACATTCTAACATTCTGAACATTTCACAACCTTCCAACTCTTATTCTTGCAAGGTTTTGGGAGTTGTTGGTTTTGTTCTCTCTCTGCCTAGAAGCAATTCTCTTCTTGCTCTGAGAGATTTAGAATCAACTTTCAATGTTCTGAAGTAGAAATTTTTGTGTTTTGAAGACAGGCTACACCAGGGATGTCAAACTTGCATCATCACAGCATCATCACGTGACATATCACAACTTTTCCCTCCCTCGCTAAACTGGACATGGGCATGGCCAGCAAGTGATGCATCTGTGAGTTTGACAGCCCTGGGCTACACACTCACCTGAATTCCCTTTCACAAAGAAGAAGGAGGGATCAAAACAGTTTCCACAGCCACTTGCATTAAATTAACTTCAGCAGTGGCAGCTCTCAGAGATGCAGCTGTGAATTCTTGTCCTATCCAATCAGATGCTTCAACACAATTTGATGACCCTTCAAACTGATTGTTCATCTAGACAGAGGTGTAGATGACTGATTGTTCAATCAGACAAACTGATTGTTCATCTAGACATCTATTCAGCCAGTTCTGACCAGTTTTGGAGAACTGGTAGCAGAAATTTTGAGTAGTTTGGAGAACTGGCAAATTCCATCTCTGACTGGCCCCACCAACCCCATTTATTCTCCACCTCCCAAGTCCCAGCGGATCGGCTGAGCCTTCTTTGGTTGCCCTGCACAGGAGAACGGAGCTGGAAAGCAAGTTACTGGTGGGGAGGGAATGGGGATTTTGCAGTATCCTTGCACCCACCAAGCCACACAACACCCACCAAACCACACCCACAGAACTGGTAGTAAAAAATTTTGAATCCCACCACAGGTTCTAGACCAGGGTTGTCAAGTTTGTGGCCCACGGGCCAGATGCGTGACATACTGGCCACCCCCATGGCTGGTTTGGAGAAGTGTGGGGGGGAAAATATTGCAATATATCATGTGATGTATTGCCATAATGACACAAGCTTGACACCCCTGTTCTAGCCCTAGCAACTTCCCCATTTCCTATGTCCAAGTAAGTGACCAAGGACTAAAAGAAGCTGGCTGAGCATTAGGTTCCAATGGGAGAAAATGGCTTAATTTCCAGATTAAACTGGTTACTCAAAATAAAAATATAAGCTTCTTTCTCTCATTTGGCAGAGAGCCCAATTTATTCAAAGAATTGAAGGCCTGCTTAGTCTTACCCTATAATAAAGATATAGAAATATTAACTCAAGGGTCTTCAAACTCGGCAAGTTTAAGATTTATGGACTTCAACTCCAAGAATTCCTGTGCTAACATGACTGGAGGAGAATTCTGGGATTTGAAGTCCACAAGTCTTAAAGCTGTCAAGTTTGAAGACCCCTGGATTAACTGAACATTGTTTACTTTCAGAGTAGGTGTTCTACATTTGAGTTTCTACTCTACTTAAAATATCTCAGTTGTTACCCCAGGTATTTTCTTATAGCCATAAATAGCAGATCAATTGCAATTATAAAAAAAGAACAAATGTTGAATTATATGAATGAGTATAAATGAAATCTGGCTGTCTGTCCTTCCTTTTTTCCCTTCCTTTTGCTTCCCTTCCCTTCCCTTTTTCTTTTGTTTAACACTAGGCTGGGCTGTTGCTAGGTAGAGCCCACCATAAAGCAATCAGCATCTCCAGAGAATTAATTTTATTGTAGTATTGATCACAGGGTGAAAGGAATAATTACAATGAGGTTTGATGTCAGCCTTAATAAGTTGGAAACCTGGTTGTGGTGCAAATTGATACTGAAAGCGCTGCAATGGCTAATGGGCTCATGTTTTTATTTTGCTTCTGCTTTTTAAAAATCCAGCTGGCAACTCTAATCTATAAAGCTGGAAGTATCTTCCCCCATTTCTGTTGTTATAAGCATTTTAACTGTGGAGTGCTAGTTAGTCGCATGGAAAGCTGTGCAAAAATTATTTTCGACATTTGCTGCATAAAAATCTGATTGTAAAAAAAAGCATGGAAATAATTACAAAAGAAAAATCTGCAAAAATGGAGAGTGAAGGAGAGGAACTTTAGGACTGGCCCATTTTACCTGAAAATGGGGAAGAGAATGGGAAAGGAAAACTTTTTCCAATTAAAACATAAAATAAAGAGTACAGGATGAAGAACACCTCCCACTTTAGTTGGACTGATTCATACAACATAGAATCATGTGGCTAGAAAAGACCGCAGAGGTCTTCTATTCCAACCCCCTGCTTAAGGCAGGAGGCCTTATAACACCCCAGTCAAACGGATGTCCAGTCTACTCTTGAAAACCTCCAGTGATGGAGCATCCACAAACTAAAATCTATTCTGTTGATTAATTGTTCTCACAGTCAGCAAATTTATCCTTATTTATAGATTGGATCTTTCTTAACAAGCTTCCATCCATTACTCCTTGTCCTGCCCCTGGTGCTTTGAACGTAGAACATAGAATAATAAAGTTCTTCTAGTCCAATCTTCTGCTCAAGCAGAAGTGTTGTGGTTAGCTGGCAGCAGGTGTGGAAGGCTGAGGACAGCGAGGACTCAGATGAGGAGCCAGGACCATTAGGGAGTGGAGTGCTGCCTTCAACAGCAGCACAGGTGACTCAGGAGTAAGGCTGCAAGGTAATGGCCCCTCCTTCAAGAAGATAAAAGCCAGCTGTGAATCGGACGTTCTTTGCAGGAAGCAAAAACATTTTGAAACTCCAGCCTTGTGGACATTCCAGTATCTTAATTTGGTATTTGAAGATGCTTGTGTTGTAAAATATTTCTTATCTGTTATTCTTGGCAGCCTCGCACAGTTTTGGCAAGGCTTGTGCTTATCAAAGTTAATTAGTTTGCAGAAGCCTTTTAACCGGAGATTCGTAAGAATCATTAAAAGGTTTCTGTCCCTTTTGGTTCATGTTTGTTTTATTGGAAAAGGGTTTCGGTCAGAACAAGAAGACCCTATTCCATTTCAGGCAAACGGTTGTCCAATGTCTTTTTGAAAGCCTCCAATGATGGATTACCCACAACTTCTGAAGCAAGGCATTCCATTGGTTGATTGCTCTCACCGTTAGGAAATTTCTCCTTAGTTCTAGGTTGCTTTTGCCCTGGTTAGTTTCTAACCATTGCTTCTTGTCTTGCTTTTTGACGCTTTGGAAAATAATTTGAACCCCCTCGTCCTTGTAGGAGTTCCTCAAATATTGAGACACTGTTATCATGCCACCCCTAGTCCTTCTTTTCATTAGAATAGACATACCCAATTCCTGTAATTGTTACCCCTAATCATTTGTATTGCTCTTTCTGCACTCTTTCTAACAATCCCCTCTTTGTGCTAGCCTCTCAAATATTGGAAGATTGCTATCATGTCACCCCTAGTCTTTTCTTTTCTTTATATTAGACTCTAGCTCGATATTCATTCTTCACTATGAAACTATGTGGTCGGGTTAATTTTTGTGGAGGAAAATAAGAAAAGAAATTCTGCCTTTGCCTACCAGCATCCATCGGTATTCATCTGACTAGCGACCTCTCAGTGTGTGATAGAGTTGAGGGCTGTTTGAAAAGTGAAACAGTATTTGCTGTGTGAGCAAGAAGGAGACAGCAAGGAACTTGGGCATGGCTTAGCTCAACTGTTCTGTACTAAATCTGGTTGCTGCTGTGAAACTGAGACTGAAACTCTACTCCTCTGCTTATGTTTTGCATTTGAAACAGATTTCTTTTCAGGTGGGGAGGGGCAGTAAAACTCCTTAACATCAGAGAGTGTTAATAATAATAATATAGGAAGTACTAATGCTCTGATGGTAATTTCAAAAATCCTTTCTTAATGAGCACCTAGAAGCCAAGAGGAACATACGTGCCAAATTTTAAGTTTGTAGGCTTTAGAGTTCTGGAGATTTTGTGATGATGTGTGCGTGGTATTTCGCTTTTATATATATATACATTCCCAGTTCCTGCAACCATTCATTGTATAATTTAGTCCAGTCCCTAATCATTCAGAGTCACAGGGGCAAAGGAAATAGCACTTCTGAGCATTTGTTACATTTGTTATTCACAATAGCTCTGCTATTGTCCCAAAAGTGATTCCGCATCTCCCTTCTTTTGTTCTTTTCCCTTTGTTTCACCCTCTGCCTTTCATTCATATACAATGGCCAGAAAAGCCTAATCTGCAATTTATAGCTTCTGCCACTGCTTGGGGCATAGATTGATCAACTCAGATGGCTCCGGTGAAAAACTCACTGCATTAACGGAGCAGCCGATAAATTTTAATTTGCCATTCTTTCCTGATGAGTCACCAAGGACTAATTATTCCTGATATTTGCGGAATAAATTGTCCTCTTCCAAAGGTAGCAAGTATTCATGGCAGGCTGAGATTAATCTTTCCAAAGGAAGTTCTCCTGCTTGCTCTTAATTAAAGATGTAAAAATCAGTGTGGGCCAAAAAGGTAAGGAAGAACTAAGGAAGATGGAAAATGATCACAGCTCATTACTAAATGAAAACTAACTAATCCCATAAAGCAGAGTTTCTTTTAGAATTATTTCAACAGCAAACAGAATCTACAAATGGAAGATTGCTCCCAGTTTTGTTCACCACATTATAAACAAAATATTAAGGCTTTGGAAAGAGTACAGAGAGAGGCAACAAGATGATTGAGGGCCTGGAGACTAAAACATATGAAGAATGGTTGGAGGAGTTGGGCATGGCTAATTTAAAGAAAAGAAGGATATGATAACAGTGTTTCAATATTTGAGGGGCTGCCACAAACAAGAGGGAGTCAACCTATTCTCCAAAGCATCAGAAGACTAGACAGGGAACAATGGATGGAAACTAATCAAGGAGAGAAGCAACCTGGAACTAAGGAGAAATTTCCTGACAGTTGAGGACAATTAACGGGTGGAATGGCTTGCCTTTAGAACAGTGATGGGGTTCAAAATTTTTTGCTACCGGTTCTATAGGTGTCACTTGGTGGATGTGGTTTGGTGGGCATGGCAGGGGAAGGTTACTACAAAATCCGCATTCCCTCCCCACCCCATTAACCTATCTGTCAATGAATACTTCAGCTTCAACCATAACAATACAAGAGCACACAATAGATACAAACTCAAGGTTAACNATGAATACTTCAGCTTCAACCATAACAATACAAGAGCACACAATAGATACAAACTCAAGGTTAACCACACCAAACTCGACTGCAGAAAATACGACTTCAGCAACAGGGTGGTCAATGTCTGGAATACTCTAGCTGACTCTGTGGTTTCTTCCGCAAAGGAGCATGCAAAAAGCACACCAACGTGCCTGCCATCCCTGTCCTATTGTTTCTTTTATTTTTCTCCATCCATTTCATGTATTCATAACTATGTTTATTCTTATACCTATTACCTTGTAAGCGATTGACAAATCAAATTAAATAAAAATAAATAAAATCTGCTTTCCAGCTTCATTCTCCTGGGCAGAGCAACCAAAGAAGATCCAGCCAATCAGCTGGGACTCAGGAGGCAGAGGATAGATGGGAGCAGGGCCAGTCAGAAGGTGGTATTTGCCAGTTCTCCAAACTACTTAAAATTTCTGCTACCGGTTCTCCAGAACTGGTCAGAACCTGCTGAATACCAGCTCTGCTTCAGAAGTTGTAGGTGCTCCATCACTGGAGGCTTTTAAGAAGAGACTAGACAGCCACTCGTCTGGTATTGTAGAGGGTCTTCTGCTTGAGCAGGGGTTGGACTACAAGACCTCCAAGTTCCCTTCCAACTCTGTTATTCTGTAGTCTTGCTGTGAAATTTTCTTTGGCCATTAGAATAGCACAAGTCTTGGAATCTGAGCTAAACCTTGCTACAAACGATGTTGCATTTTGCTTGAATGGTGATCCTGCAATTGCAAATTCCAGTTGCTGTGTTGTATTTCATATGTTTCTGAGTTGTCCCATTATTTCATAACTTTCCCATGTTTTGGTGAGAGTGAGGGAGAACGCTTGCTTCATTCCATGCAGTCTGTTGTTCTTCCCATTTTTTTTCCTTTTCATCTTTCCCCCTTATTTTATTATTGTTTCATTATCATTTGTTTTGATTGCTATGAGCCATGCAGAGTTGTAAATTTTTGTAATTTCTAATTTATAAATAAATAATAAATTATTATATTTATTGTAATATTATAATATTATAAATAAATAATAATCTAATAATCTAAGTTATTTAACTGAACTGTGCTATTATTAGACACACATGTCCCCTGTGTGTCTAATCACACTTGGCCAATAAAGTATTCCATTCCATTCTACTCTACTGAACTCTAGTTCTATTCTATCCATCCCATCCAGAGGTGGGTATTCAGCAGGTTCTGATCAGTTCTGGAGAACCGGTAGTGGGTAAATTTTGAGTAGTTTGGAGAACCGGCAAATCCCACCTCTGACTGGCCCTGCCCCCATCTATTCTCTGCCTCCCAAGTCCCAGGTGATGAGCTGGGTCTTCTTTGGTTGCCCTGCACAGGAGAACAGAGCTGGAAAGCAGGTTAGTGGGGTGGGGAAGGAATGGGATTTTGTAGTAACCTTCCCCCAGGAGTGGGGAGGGAATGGAGATTTTACAGTTACACCATAATGCCATAACTCAGGTTGTGCAAAGCTGTTTCTGAACAGATGGCTCATTCTCAGATCATGTTTCCCTCCAGCATAATTCCTTCCAAAAATAAAACTGATGAGATGGCTGGTGAGCCTTCCCTTTCTTCTTCCTTTCCTTTCTCTCCTGGGGTGGTGGGAAAAAAATCTCTGGACCTTACAATAAAACCCCCTATAGTATCAGGAAGTAGCTGAGATAATAGGAATGGCCTTTTGGATCATTCATCATTTTACAGAGAAAGCCATAACTATCTGAAGAAATTCATAACCATTAGAGTATGTATTGGCAGGAGAGAAAAAGATCCATCCTACTAAAAAAAATAAAAAGTAACAGAGCTGAAAAAAAAATGGAAATATATCTTGAACAGAAGATCATGATAGCAGGAACACAGAGATCAAATTACTTTCCTAACCTTGGGGGATTCTCTCCAGAGAGAAGGATGGTCAGAGGTTTTATTGGCAGAACACTGATGAAATTAAAGTTGCTTCTGCCTATATTTCTTTGAAAGGTTTTCATCTTCTCATGATTACCACATACGTTCTCCCCAGAGAATCCAAGACATGGCCACGCCATTTTTAAATTGAGCTCAACGTGCTCAGGATAGATAGATATAGATAGATGATAGATAGATGATAGATAGATGATAGATAGATAGATAGATAGATAGATAGATAGATAGATAGATATAGATAGATGATAGATGATAGATGATAGATGATAGATGATAGATGATAGATGGATAGATAGATAGATAGATAGATAGATAGATAGATAGATAGATAGATAGATAGCCCCACATTGGTGACAGGAAGGGTCGTAAACACTCAGCTCCATTCAATTGCCTAGACTCCACCTATAAGGGATTATGGGGTTGTTAAGATGATAGATAGATAGATAGATAGATAGATAGATAGATAGATAGATAGATAGATAGATAGATAGATAAAAAGCCCTGCATTGGTGACAAGAAGGACATCCGGCCAGTAAACACTCAACTCCATTCAATTGCTCAGACTCCACACCTCAAGGGATTGTGGGGTCATTAAAAGATGATAGATATAGATAGATAGATAGATAGATAGATAGATAGATAGATAGATAGATAGATAGATAGATATCATAGATGATAGACAGACAGATAGATAATAGATGATAAATGATAAACAGATAAAGACAGACTCCAAGAAAGGTAAAGAAGAATTGCAAGTATGCTTTGTAAAAAAAAACATTACTAAGTATTTATATGACAGAGTTCCCCATAAATGCAACTCCCCATGGAATAACTGACCAAAACAGATCTCAAAAGAATAAGCTGAGTGTTCCTTGTGTGTATGGGATATGGGAATCCTCCAAGGCATGAGAACCATAGGCTAGACGAGAAAGATAGAGCCAGTTCAATAATTGTATTTCTGCTGTTGTTTTTTTTTTAATTTAGAAATATTTTACAGGCATATAACTTTTTAGCTGCTGGTTTGCATTTGTATATGGAATTGATTCTTTAAAATATTTTGTAAACTGCTCTGTTTTGGGATGTGAGACAATGTTGTTTTTGCAAGACAGCATGTCCATTTTGTAAATCAAATTGCCTCTCACCTTGTGCCATTGTTGCTTCCATCAACCGCTTACAATGTTTCTCTTCCTTTGGGGAAAAAGCCTTGCATTCAACTACAATTTCCTTTCAAAGCAGCTGAGAAATTTGCTTGACTCATTTGCTGCTCTCAAAAAGGGGCTGTGTGTGCCACTAAGATTTCCTCTCCAACATGTCTTCTACAGCTTTCCCTCCATCCCAATCCCCCTGCCCTTCATCTCTTCATTAGTCATAGCTCATTTAATCTGTTTAAACCAAGACTCTAACCGAGTTAATTTCAACTGAACTATCCCTTATTTCCAGCTGTATCAATGGAGTTCAGAAAGTCAAATCAAACTCACTTGCTGTGTTAGAATCTCTGCACTTGGCAGACTTTCCATCTGCTTTAATACATTCTAGGAGTTAATCAGCAATAGAACAGTGGCTGAATTAGATTTTTGTCATGAATGGACACTTCCAACGTAGACATTCTCACTGTACTTCATAGAATAATAGAATAGCATAGTTGGAAGGGGCCTTGGTGGTCTTCTAATTTAACCCACTGCCCAAGCAGGAGACTACATACCATTCTGGACAAGGGCTATCCCAAGCTCTTCCTAAAAACCACCATTGATGGAGCACCCACAACTTCTGAAGGCAATCTATTTCATTGATTAATTGTTGTAACTGTCAGGAAATTTGGATCTCTCCTTGATTAGTTTCCACCTATTGCTTCTTGTTCTACTTGTTCTGCCTTCTTCTTTTGCTTTAGAGAGTAAGTTGACCCTCTGGGGCATGGCACAAAGGCAACACAGTCACATAAAGAAGAAAAGTCCCTTTAGTACCTCCAATTTTGCTCCCAATGTCCAGGTTATCTTTGGCTGGAGAAAAAACTCTCCCAAGAACAGTCTTTAAATGGAGGAAATTCAGTCCGAAAACAAAGTACATACAANCAAAGTATATACAAACTAAATAAAAATCCATACAAATCAGGCTGCAGTAATTAACTTGACAGGGCAGGAGAAGGAATTGCAGACTTGAAAGGCCAGCAAAACACACACAGTTGGGAAGACGGCAGGAACCCAGATAAGCCTTGACAATAGCAGATAATTCATGATTTGCTCTCAACAATTTGCTGTGCACAGTTTCCCTTTTTAAACACTGTGTTCCTACTGCAGCTAATGAAGGGAATCAGGACCCTTTCTTCCCCCATAAGCCACGCAACCCACATTGGTCCCTTCTCCATTCCTCCCTGCGTGCTTTAGGATGAAGAGGGGATGGGCCTGGGTCTTCCTCTGAATTCCCTCTCCCTTGTTCTACCTCTTCCCTGCTCTGCCCAGCCGGACTTTGCCCTTCCCGAGTTTCCTCCACAGCCAACAGAGTTACACTCCCTGTCAGCTCCTCGGCCTCCCTCTCGGAATCAGATTCCAACAGGGGCATGACACTTATACTATACTATCCATTTGCAACTCCCCAACCTCTGACTCTTAGGTGTTACGCTGCCTTTGATTGCCAACCTGTTTGGCCAATTTGATTAAGGACTGTGGGAACGCATCTAGATTAAGGTGTTCTGTTTGGCTTTGAGACATGGAGATTCTATGAGTGATAACAATTTTATGTTCTAGATCAAAAAAGCCATTCAAGCCTTGCTTTCACATAACGCGAAGAAACAGAAGTCCGGAGACAAAGTGCTGTTGGATGTAGATCAGAATGTCTTTTTGATGATCACCGTCTGGAAAATTCCACCAAATGAGCAAGTAATCAAAATGTAAGCCTACCTCTGTATTTTAGGCCTGCTTTCCCAATGCAGTTAAATGCTATCCACGGTTGGGCATAACTAGGAAGATTGGAAACTAAGATGCAGCAAAAAAATAAGCCCAGTTCAAAACCAGAGCTCTTATATGTAGAACAGAGGTGGGTTTCTACCGGTTCGGGCAACCAGATGTAAAAGTTACAGCTGGTTCACTGAACCGGTATTTCAACTGACCAGCCGCCTCGGCCACCCCTCTCTTCTCAGGAATCTCCACACAGCCCATTTTTGATGGAGGTGAGTACAGGGTCCATACAGAGGTTCTGGGAGGAGGAAACTAACGGGCCTTCCGGAAATCCAAAACGGGCCTATTTCGGGCTTCCAGGGGGCCTTCAGAGCCTGGGGGAGGACATTTTTGCTCTCCCAGAGGAGGCCTCTGCACCCTTGGGAGGGTGAAAAACAGCCTTCCCGGGAAAACCGGAAGTGGCAAAACGGGCCTATTTCTGGCTTCCTTTGGGCCTCCAGAGCCTGGGGGAGGCCAGAAGCAGGAAGTTCCTATAGGCCCACCCAGTAACCAGGCAGTGAACCAGTTGCTGGGATTTTTGAATCCCACCCCTGATGTAGATAGAGCAGGAGCGTCCAACCTTGGCAACTTTGAAGACCTGTCAACTTCATCTCCCAGAATTCATCATGACCATCTGAAGAATTCTGGGAGTTTGAAATCCACAGCTCTTAAAAGTTGCCAAGATTGCACAGCCCTGCTGTTGAATAAAGATTGACAATATAGATAGTCCTCAGTTTACAACCACCATTGAGCCCAACATTTATATTGCTAAGTGAGACAGTGGTTAAGTGACATTTTTTGCCCCATTTTACAATCCTTCTTGCCACTGTGGTTTAAGTGAATCATTGCAATCTCTAGCAACACGGACGTTAAGTGAAATCTGGCTTCCCTGTCGACTCTGCTTGTCAGAAAGTCGCAAAAGATGATTTCATAAATGAGTCAGTTGCCAAGCGTTTGAATCTGACCCTGTGACCATGGGGAATGCTGCAACCGTTGCAAACGTGTGAAACGGTCATAAGTCGCTTTTTCCAGTGCCTTCGTAACTTCTTATGGTCACTAAATGAACCGCTGTAAGTCGAGGACGACCAGTCATTGCATCTTCTAGGGGTCCCACAACTGTTGCTTGGCTGAAGTCTGCAGTCTGTTTGGTGTTCTAGAAATCTGCCCCATAGCATTCTGTCGGACACCTCGGAGATTTGCCTCTTTACCAAAGACGAACCTGGCTTAACAGCGGAGCAGACTGAGAATTTATACAAGAAATTGTTGGACCAACATGGAATCACATCCATCACTGAGGTATGAAGCTTCCGATGAACACTACACTCTCCTATATCTGCTTTCTCTATTTTGGGAAAGGAGCAAAACTCTGACTTGATCCAAAGATGATGCCCACCAGAGTTTCTTTTAACATGTAATTATGGATTGTTGAGCAAACCATACTTGCACAGCATAGCTAAATGTCTATGGAGATTCTCAGTCCTCCAGGTCATGGTTGTCCCAAAAATGCTTTTTTTCAAGAGGCAACTGGACTTTCTGGTTCTTCTTTGAAGATGTTTTGCTTCTCATCCAAGAATTTTCAGCTCTTTAGAGACAACCATCACCTGGATGGCTGAAAATATCCACAGACATTCAAGCAAATCAGAGCTGAAGAAGCTTCTTGGATGAGAAGTGAAGTGTCTTCAAAGAAAAACCAGAAAGTCCAATTGCCTCTTCAAAAAGTACCTTTGGGACAGAGTTGCGCTGCTTGATGTGTAATGTTTGTTTTTTTAGCTTGCTTTATACAAGTAATCCTTGACTTATTAAATGTATATGCTTACACATCTGAGTGTCAAGTCTGGGTGGTTTACAAAGTTCATAAAACAAAGGTACCTTAAAACATTAAATATGAAATAAGCAGGGATGAAATGGACTTACATCCATTCATTTTATGCAGTTGTATCAGCCCTGAAATAAGTGGAATGCATGCTGTGTTAACCAGGAAGCTCTAGGAACAGAGGCTGTCAGTGTTGTCAATTCATAAAACATTCCTATGCCTGTATTAGTAGTTACCATTAAAAAGGTGGGGAAGGGAAAGGAAATCTGGAAGAGCAGTGCAGCAGTTTGAAAGCGAAAGTACATTCCAACTCTTTATCTTTAAAATATTGTAACTAAACTACCAGAGCTTTTGCCCACAAATATATTTAGTTGGAGAACGTGAATGATGACACCCAGACTGTGAACGTGCTCAGTTGGAGAATCTGATTTATGAAACAGGGTCATAGGTGACTGTAAATTACATATGCCAGAGTTGGCTTCATACAGGGCAGTGCCAGGAGGTAGCCTCTCATGAATTATTTGAAGTTTGTTAAAGTTTGGCTCAAGATTCATGATTTAATTAGGGCGATTGCTGGAATCCTGACAGTTGTCTGTCCCCTTCTGTTTTTCACAGGTCATCTCTTACAAAACGTTCAAGACTGAATACAAGCCCTTTGAAGCGAAACGCCGCCTGCTGAGCCGATTTGCTCTTTTTCTGTCCGATGATCGTATTCGAAGATTGCTGCCTTCCCAGATGGGGAAACATTTCTATCTGCGTAAAAAGTAAAAAAAAAAATCATCCCTGGCCTCATTTTTATTTATCCAATTTATCTAGCCACCCATGTCAGAAAAAAATAACTCGTGGGCAGCTTAGCATGAAGTACACATACATACGTATTCAACACTTATTGAAAAGTCAATATGAAAGAAACGGAATGTATTTAAAATTAAAAATTGACAAGCCCCAGCTAGAGAGAGAGAGAGAGTCAGTGTCCATCATCCATACAGGTAGTCCTCAACTTACAGCCACAACCTGAGTCCAGAATTTATGTTGTTAAGTGAGAAATTTGTTAAATGAGTTTTGCCTCATTTTTATGCTTTTTCTCACCACATTTGTTAAGTGAGTCACTGCAATCCTTAAATTAGCAACATGGTTATTAAGTGAACCAGCTTTTTCTGTTAACTTTGGTTGTCAGGAAGTTGCAAAAGGGATCACGTGACCCCAGGACACTGCAACCGTCGTAAATGTGAGTCAGTTGTCAAGCATCTGAATGTAAATCACATGACCATGGGGATGCTTGTAATGGTCAGGAGTTAAAATGCTTGTAGGTCGCTTTGTTCAATGACATAACTAAATGAACTGTTGTAAGTCAAGGACTACCTATAGCGGAGCCATCTAAGCATGGCTTGGTTCCTTAGGACTCCCATGGAGATATAACCAGGTTCTGAGAGCCTTCTGGAAGATCAAAAGGAATGGAGCTTGCCTAATTTTATGTTCTTTTGCTCCATTTTCCTTTCAGATGGCCTTCCTTGGCCTTGGGGCTCTTTAGATATGTTGAGTAACATTTCCTATCATCCCCAATTGGAGTAATTTGGTTTAGCCCATTATGTAGCTGCTAAGTTTTGAATTAGAATTGGCATCCTCAAGTCTCGAGAGACTATGGCAGTGGTGGCTAACCTTTTTGGGCTGCTGTGCAAAAAAATTGTGCGCAGGCTTGCACTCGCGTGCCAGCACCCGGAAGGCAATGCACACACACACCCAAGCCCCTATGCATGTATGCGCAATCCCCACCCATTCCCACCGCCCCCTTACCTGCAATGCGCCTCACAGCTGATTTTTGGCCTCCCAGAGACTTGAAGGCTTCTACAAGCTTTGCAGGCCGAAAACTAGCCCCATTTTGTCACTTCTGGTATTTTCGAGAAAACAGAAAGTGATGAAACAGGGCTAGTTTTCGGCCTGCAAAAGCCTGCAGAAGCCTTCCTCAAGCCTTTGGGAGGCCGAAAAAGGCCTCAAACCGGCTGAAAATCAGCTGTGAGGCACGCACATGTGCAGTGAGATAAGTTTGCCTGCAGCTCGCGTGCCAGCACAAACGGCATGGGTTTGCCATCACGTGACTATGATATCGTGCTCCGAAAAGAGGTCCTAAAACAGCATCTCGTGTGGCAAAGAGGGCCAATTCAAGAGTGGCAATCTCTTCCACACTGAGGATAGATACAGTCTGTCTCCTGTCCAGCCCCCCAGATTTCAATGGTTCTGGGACTGCCTTTTTGCCTCAGCCTGCCGAATGAGTGTCTCTTCTTCGAATTGAAGAATGCCATGTTGTTTTTTTAGCCCCCAAGGTGAATGAATGATCAGAGGTCAAGGCTTCCCAGCTGTTGATGTCCATTCCCAAGGCCTTTAGATCCCTCTTGCAGATATCCTTATATTGCAGCTGTGGTCTCCCTCCAGGGCGCTTTCTAGCTTTTATAGCCATTGAATTTAAAGCAGTGGAAATCTCACTTCCTACCTTCTCTGTCCCAATACCAGGGCGCCTCTCTCTGTGGACTTGAAAGCCAAGGACCTAGCTAAGGAAATCAACAAACGCATCCACGGAACGGTTCTCCCAGTCACTAACAAGGGCAGTTGCTAGTAAGTATTTCTCTAGTGTTGGGGGTATGGGTGGCATGGTGGCTCAGCGGTTATCTTAACTGCTGGGCTGGAAAACGGGCAGACCAGGTTTGAAATCCGATCACCACATGACGGGGTGAGCTCCCTTCCTTACTCTCATCTCCTGCCCACCTAGCAGTTTGAAAAGCGTGGAAATGCAAGTAGATAAATGGCTAGCAATAGCCCTTAGACTTATATACTGCTTCACAGTGCTTTCTAGCCCTCTCTAAGCAGTTTATAGAGTCAGCCTCTTGCCCTCCAACAATCTGGCTGCTCATTTTACCCACCTCGGAAGGAGGGAAGGTTGAGTCAACCTTGAGCCTGTGAAACTCGAACTGCTGGCCGTCGGCAGAATTAGCCTGCAATACTGCATTCTAACTACTGTGCCACCTCAGATCTTTGGGTGCCACTTCATTGAGAAGGTGACAGCGCTCTGTGATGTCATGCTGGCCACATGACCATGAATTTTTTTTTCAGATGGTGTTGGCTCAATGACTTGAAACAGAGATGAGCAACAGCCCGTGTAGTCAGCAACAAAAAAGCGGAGTAAAATCCGCAGGAACTCCTTTTTTATTCTAATCCAGCTCTTCTGAGCAGTTTAAAGGAGAATGGCAAGCAGGCCAAGAGGCCTACCAAAAGAGGGGAAAAATAGGGAATATCTGCTATGATGAGGGTGAAGTTAAGCTTTTTGCGAAGGATGGGCAATTTTTAGGTCATCCGTAGCACACAGACCTCAAGCCCCATTCTTTATGATTCTATCCCAAGATAAAATCTGTAATACTGTAATCCAACAAAAAAAAAATAATTCTGGATTTCTTTTCAGCACGGTTCGTATTGGGCACACCAGCATGGATGCATCAGAGATCACTGAAAATGTTGTAGCAGCTGCCAAAGCAATAGCTGTCAAAGCTCCACAGGTAAAAGTGCTTTGTGATGTAGGGGAAGAGCAGGCATAGCTGGGGAGGGGAGGGGGGAGATAAACGAATCATCAGCCTAGATTCATTACGTTCCCACAAATGGTCTAAGTCCAACCCCTCTTGAATTCTGTTGACCCTTATTTGATGGTCCCAATTTAGCGGTGAACTTGAGTTGACTAGGTTCTTGTGTATAGGCTTAAACAATAAATCATCTGAGCTGCAATGTAATGTACAGTTCTGATCCTTTGCACCTGACAGTGAACTAGTCAGTTTCAGACAGACTCTATACAGGTTGTTTGTTTATTTGTTTATTGAATTTATATTGCCACCTATTTGCCCATGGCGACTCGAGGCGGCTTCCAGAATGTAAAACCATATTTAAAACAAAAAATAAAAATAAAAAAACAATAAAAACTAATAAAAAGAATCAAATAAATTAATAAAATACAACAGAACAAAATCTGGAAAAAAATAAAATATATAAAATAAAATCACCCCCCAACTCCTACCCCCTGCCCCAACGACAGCAGATCACACTAGCCATTTGATGGGCTCCATCCCTCTGGGTTCCCCAAGCCTGCTGGCAGAACCAGGTCTTCAGCGTCTTCTGGAAGAGAGCTAGAGTGGGGGCCATTCTAATCTCTGGAGAGATGATATTCCAGAGAAAGGGAGCCACCACAGAGAAGGCCTTTCTTCTGGGTCCACCAGGTGTATCTCCCTCAGGGATGGGACCCGCAACATTCCCTGTCTTTCCATTCTGATGGGTCAGGTAAATGTGACCGGCAAGAGATGTTCCCTCAGATAACCTAGTCCTGAGCCATGAAGGGCTTTGAAGGTGACAACCAACACCTTGAATTGCACCTGGAAGCAAATGGGCAACCATTGCAGCTCCCGCAGGAGAGGTGAAACACGTGCACACCAGGGTCTGCACAAAATCATGCGGGCTGCTGCATTTTGCACCAACTGGAGCTTCCAGATGCTCTTCAAGGGCAGCCTCATGTAGAGCCCATTGCAATAGTCAAGATGGGAAGTGACCAGGGCATGAGTGAATGTGAGTAGGGGGCATTGGTCCAGGAAAGGGCAGAGTTGTTGACTTATGACCTATCACTTAGCAACTATTCAAAGAGACTTCCGGTTTGGGGAGACTTCCAGTTTGGGCTTTTTCGGCGACGGACCGAAATCACAATCGACTGCCACATTCAATTTGAGGTCCCATTACAGTTATAAATCAAGGACTAGCTGTACCTGCTTCCTTGGGGGGCTGTATGGTAGACATATGTCAAATCTGGCAAATTGGGGGTGAAATGTTGCCTGGAGGGCTGGAAGATGTTCCCCAAAGAACCTCCAGAAGTTTCTTTCCTGCTGGCTGGGGAATTCTGGGAGTTGAAGTCCACACATCTTCAAATTGCCAAAACTGGGAAGCATTATTCCAAATCATACTATTGAAGGACCGCTGAATTAAAGGGGGAAATCCCATTCCTCCTAGTAGGGCTTCTCTCCTCAGGAATCCATTTCAAAATTCCCAAAGCAACTTGACGGGGTTTATTTCTTGGGCTTCCTTCTTTCGTTTGCTCGATTTATGACACTACAAATGTTTCTTCCATCCTCCTCTTATGTTGTTCCAGATCTGGAAAAGCGTCAAAGTTCTTCACCTCAAAACCAGCAAATCAATTGCACTTCCTGTCTTCCACTCTGCTCTTCAGGGTCAGGTTGGTGCTCAGAAAAAGAAAGGCGCTGAAAACCAACAGGTGAGATTTGTATTACTTAAACATACATTTTAAAATAAAAAAAAATGGTGCCTTACCTCTATGAGCAATTGTTAAAGCACCAATTTTCCTTTTTTTTTTTAAAGACACTGCAAAGAAAGAAAAAGAAAAGTAAGGCTAAACCAAAGACCGCAGATCAGATGGGCACAAAAAGCAACACGAGTGGAGCTCCTGAAGCCGACCTGCCTAAAACAGATGGGGTGGAACCCCCTGCCCAGAAATCAAAAGAAGAGGAGGAAGAGATCCCACAACTGGTTCCTATTGAAACTCAGCCCTCTGAGAAAAAAGAACAGGTATTTATTTCAAAAAATAAGTCCCCAAAAAACCTGATTTCCTCCACAGGTAAAGCGTATAAGCTTCTCGATTTAGAGCAGGGGTCGCCAACCTTTTGGACTTCAGGGACCACCAAACTCATAATTTTAAATCCCGTGGACCAGACACCCTGGGAAAATCCCTAAAAAAGTCTGCAGGAAACCCCCCCCCACCCCATTTTTCTACCAATCGATCATTCTTCATTTGGGATTGCAAGATACCGTCTCCAGCTCTGTTCTCAGGGGGAGAGAGAGAGAGACTTTTGGCTTCATGCAAGGAAAGGAGAAATCTTTCTTTCTCTCCCCCAAATTCTACCAGAAATCAGTCTTTGCCAGCACAGCCTCTTGGAGCAGGATGCCTTGCAGAGTCCCAAAGACTCATTTCTGGCGGAATTTGGGGGAGAGAAAGAAAGACTTTTGCTGCTTTCCTTGCGTGCAGCCAAAAGCAGAAAAAGAAAGAAGTAGAAAGAAGCAGCCCAGTGGCCACATGAGGCACTTGAGGTGAATGGGGCAAGTTCCCCTCCTCTGCCCTTTCCCCCCTCCCCTCACTACCTCATGTTGTTCACAATGCAAGTGACACAAGCCTTGTGTTCCTGCAAGCCATGCGGGCGGTGCAGCCTTGTGTTCCTGTGCAGCCTGGATTAATCGCTTTGGGGGGGTGACATTTCTCTGCCGACCACCAAAATTTTCTCGCGGACCACCAGTGGTCTCCAGCCCTCTGGTTGGCGACCACTGATTTAGAGCAATGCCTCTTGACTTGAGCAACTCTGGACTTCAACTCCCAGAATTCCCCAGCCGGCTTTGTGTCTTTGTTTTTTGTTTTTTTTTCCAAATAGGTGGCCAAGCTGAGGTTGGGTGGAAAAACACAGCTGGAGACCAGCTCTCCAAAACTCTGTCGCAAAAGGAAGGCCAGTCTGTCACCAGAGATTCCTGTTTCACAGCCAGAAACACCTGGAGAGGCCTCGGCCTTCGAGAAATTAAACCAACGGAGGTCTGGTCGAAAACTCAAGGTGCCCAAGGAAGAGTTTTTGGAAAAGATGCAGGACAAAGATGCCCAGCAGCCCTTGGCAAAACCAACTGTGGCCCCTAAAAGGCTAAAAACTCCAAAATCAGACAAGAAGCCTAAAACTCCCAAACGGGAACTGAGAAAAATGAAAGTGCCACTGTCCCTCTGAGCAGAGGAAGAAGAAAATGGGCTCTTTTTACATCAAGTGCAAAGGAAAGTTGGCGAAGACATTTATTCAATGCTGATTCACTTGTAAAAACATCCTGTATTTTGTTTTTCATTGTAAGAATAAAACAATGTCCTATTTTACTCTGTTCTCCGAAGCTGAATTTTCCAAAGAGCTGTGTTTTTTTCCCATCTGGACTTAGATATGAATGTGACAATCTAATTTTGTATATAATAATATTTCAGAATTAGTGTCTATGGAGATTCTCAGTCCTCCAGGTCGTTGTTGTCCCAAAGGTGCTTTTTTCAAGAGGCAACTGTTGTTTTTCTTTGAAGAGGTTTTACTTCTCATCCAAGAAGCTTCTTCAGCTCTGACTGGATGGTGAGGAATGGAAAGATTTATATTCCTTTAAGACAGTTGGTTATTTGCATTTTTTAAGAGTCATTGAGGCCACTTGGAGGTTTGTCTGTTTCCTCAGGGTCACCTAAGTAGTGCAAATGACCAGCTGTCTTCAAGGAGTATAAATCCTTCCATTCTCCACCATCCAGTCAGAGCTGAAGCAGCTTCTTGGAACAAGAAGTGAAATGTCTTCAAAGAAAAACATCAGCTGCCTCATGGAAAAAAAGCACCTTTGGGACATTTCAGAATTAGGAGCAGCTTCTAATTCTATTTGGACCCTCAGACCAACATATATAAAACATCTTTATCTTTGTCAAGCTACTGACCTTTTCAGGGTAAACGAAAGACACATTTTCATGCTGTCTTTCTGTTACTCTTTTTTAGAATTTGGTAAATGTAAAAATCTACGATGCTGCATCGTTTTTCATGTGAAGACACAGGCTTGAAGGTTTTGAGGTTTTTTTAATGGTGACCAACTAGGCGAGAAAGGGGCAGGTCTCTGCAGTGAGGGGTGTGGCCGTGCGTCAGCCCAGGTGAGTACTCCAGGTGTGAAGTGTTCCATTATTTCAGTGGCCAACTTGGTGTGTGTGTGGTCCTTCTCATATGTATGAGGAGCATGGATCTCCCTTGCCCCAAGAGCCCCAAGATGTGACCAGGCATGTTCCATCTCTGTTTCGGTAAACAACCAGGTGAGAACGGCATAGCCCTGCTTCAGCCCAGGTGGTGCTTCAGGCATGAGTGGGCATGTCCCATCTTGAGGATCCAACTTGAGCATAAGTGGATGTGCTTCCCTGCCTCAGCTTAGGACCTCCAGGTGTATCCCACCAAATCATACCAGGAAACATACTGTTTCCTAGTATGATTTGATTGCTTGTTGTACCCGATGACTATCATTAAGTGTTATACTTTATGATACTTGATGAATGTATCTTTTCTTTTATGTACACTGAGAGCATTTGCACCAAGACAAATTCCTTGTCTGTCCAATCACACTTGGCCAATAAAGAATTCTTATCCTTCATCTCAGCAACCAACGAAGATAGAAGAGGGGGGGCACCCGCTGTAGGTCTCATTTAGCCTGCAGGCCTATCCTGACTTATTCCCCATCCTAGTTAGTGACCATCCGGGATAGAAGAGGGGAATGTCCCTCTCCAGGTCTGGCTTAGCCTGCAGGCCTATCCTGACTTATTCCCCATCCTAGTTAGTGACCATCTGGGATAGAAGAGGGGAATGTCCCTCTCCAGGTCTGGCTTAGCCTGCAGGCCTATNTCCAGGTGCGGCTGGCGCAGAGGGAGGGGGCGGCTTCTCCGGTGACGCGAGGCCCCCCGCCCACGGGGCGCGCGGCGGGCGGGGTTCTCTCCGGGTCCCCGCCTCGGGTGGATGGCGGCGGAGGCTCCCCGACGGAAGCGGAGCCGCTGCCGGGCCGCGCTGGGGCTGGCGCTCCTCTTCGACGCGCTGGGCCTGGCCGGGGTGCTGGTGGGCGGCTTGCTGGACACGGACGTCTCGGACCTGCTCATCTACCTGGGCGGCGTGGCCGCTTTCTTCAGCCTGCCCTGGTGGGTCTTCTGGCACGTGGGCAACCTGGAGGTGCCGCTCGGGGAGCTCCGCGACGACGTGGGGCTGGGCTGGCGGAGCGCCGACGCCTGGAGCCTGGAGAGCTGGCGCGCCCGGCGCTTGGCTCTCCTCGCGCGGGCCTTCAGCGCCCACTTCTCGCTGCCCTCCGCCTCCTCCCAGTCGCAGGTCGGCCGCCTCCGCGCCCACTTCGCCGCCTCCACCACCAGCAACAGCAGCGGCGGCCGGGCGGAGAAGGAGAAGAAGGAGAAGCCGCCGCCGCCGCCGCCCCCGCAGCCGCAGCAGCCGCGGCCGTCCCGGAGCCAGGACTCGGGCTCGGACGCGGAGCTCCGGAGCGCCAGGCTGCCCTTTGCCCTGCCCGCCTTCTCCTTTTCCAGCGCCGGCCCCGCAGCCTCGCAGGGTACGTCACAATGCCCGCCTGGCTCGGCTGCTTGGAGCGGCTCAAGCCCTGGGCTGCCCATCGAGTCAGAGAAGCGCCCGAAGGGGAAGGACGGAGGGGGAAACGGGGCGGAAGAAGAGCCGCTGGACGCACAAATATATTCTGCCCAGATTCTGCCGAAACGTTGCCACAACTTTAAAAGCACAACTATAATGACTGGGAAAAAATAGATAGATAGATAGATGATAGATGATAGATAGATAGATAGATAGATAGATAGAGTAGGTAGGTAGTAGGTAGGTAAGGTAAGGTAGGTTGGTAGGTAGGTAGATAGATAGATAGATATGGATATGATAGATAGATAGATAGATAGATAGTGATAGATAGATAGATAGATAGATAGATAGATAGGATAGATAGATAGATAGTAGGTAGGTAGAAGACAGAACAGATGATAGTGGACATATAGATGATAGACAGCTAGATGATTGATAGATTGATAGACAGAAGATAGATAGATGATGGATGGATAGACAGAACAGTAGATCAATAGATGATAGATAGATAGATAGATAGATAGATAGGTAGGTAGTAGGTAATAGATAGATAGATAGATAGAAGATAGATAGATAGATAGATAGATGATAGTAGGTAGGTAGAGACAGACAGATGGATAGTGGACATATAGAGATAGAAGCTAGGATTGATTGATAGAATTGATAGACAGAAGATGAAGATGATGGATGGATAGACAGACACAGTAGATCAATAGATGATAGATAGATAGTAGATAGATAGATAGATAGATAGATAGAGAACCGACAGATGATAGTAGATATAATAGATGATAGAAGCTAGATTGATAGATGATAGATTGATAGAAGATAGATTGATGAATGGATGGATGGATGACAGACACAGTAGATCAATAGATGATAGATAGACAGATAGATACAATAGATAATAGATATGAATAAGAATGGATAGATAGATACAATAGATAGATATATAGATACGATAGATACCCTGTTTCTCACAATACGCGCTCCCCCAATAGGAAGGTCCCAGCAATGTTTCATAGGCATGAAGTGAAATTAAGCCCTCCCCCCAATTTAAGGCCGTATATTAAAACATGGGAAAATGGGGGGGCTTGCCATTAGGAAGTACTTTTGTTGCACACTCGGATATGGTGCGCCTGCGTTGACCCTGATACGAAGTGCCCCACCAATGCCAGGTCAACATCCAAGCCGTCCGCCACCCCCTGCTGAAGATGCAAGGAGGGGAATTAAGTCACCCTGAAAAGACGGGCTAGCCATTTTTGGGGGCCTCAAAAAAAATAAGACCCGGCCCTTATTATATGAGAAACACAGTAGATATATGATAGATAGATACGATAGTGGATGGATGGATGGATGGATGGATGGATGGATGGATGGATGGATAGATAGATACGATAGATACGATAGATGGATAGATACGATACATACAATAGATAGATAGACAGACAGACAGTCTTTATTGTCGTCGTACATCACACATGCAATGAAATTTGTATAGTGCTGGTGTAGGTTACTATAAGACTCCAGGCTGGAAGCCAGGAGACTGTGAGTTCTACTTCCACTAAGACTGATTAGGTGACTTTGAGCATCAATCATCAGGAGACTGGGAGTTCTAGTTCCCCTAAAACCAGCTAGGTGACTTTCCCTGTCTCTCAGCCCAACACACCTCACTGGGTTGTTGTTATGGAGAAAATAGGAGGAGGATGGAATATGTTTGCTGCTTTGAGTTATTTATAAAAATGATAAAGGTTTATGATAAAATCTCATCAATGCCAAAGAGGGATCAGTTTGTATCAGATCACTCCTGCGTTCGATCTCTGGATCCTCATCAAAGCCTCTCCAACTTTGTTCATTTCATAACTACTTTATTGAGGCAACTTTCCAAGAGGAGTAGTACCATAGAAGTAACCTGTGGAATTTGTTTTCTTTCCTAGATTTGCCTGGAAGCTCTCAGTCCCAAGATCGTGGAAAACAAGAATCTTCAAGGTCATTATTCAATTTTCTATGCCACAAACAGACACAAACAGATGAATAATAAACACAATTACCTGCTCTGGAACAGTTTATAACACCCTGAAAATACTGTTTATGTCACCCAGAGACGGTCAAACAGCATCATCAAAGGACTGTGCTCAGTTATGGAAATGGAAGTTAATTTATGGGCCTAGACAAGGTTGATATCCGCTGTATAACAGGTGGACCAGCATTAGGGCTTCCAAACATAAAATAAAATTTTAAAGTAAACATAGTCACCAGAATTGCCAAATTACTCATCACCTTGAAGCTATAGTCAAAAACTATAATAAACTCCAACGTACACTTGGTGCTGCCCTTCTGTGGGAGGTGTGCTTACTAGGAGTTGCATTCCCACAATGCGCAGTCCGCCCAGTGTGGGTGTGTTGCCCATTGAACCCCATTGTCTGGGTTTGCACTATTGACATCACTGCAGGGAGTCAGGTGGCATCTACATGTAGTATATGTGTGATGACACAAAGTGTGTAACACAAACGTAACAAAATCCAAAATGTAAATAAATGTCCTTTAATGTCTCCAACTTGGCCCCACTGTTCAATAATATTCAGTTGGAGATAAAACGTACTCAAAAATAGTCTTCAAAAGAAAGCAATACAGTCCGAACTTAATGAGCAGATAGAGGTGAAATAACAAACCAAACAAACTACAATGATGAAATTTTCACAATGGAACAGAAGTATTTATCAAATTCAAGGAGATAATAAGGCACAGTCTGTTGGAAGGACTCCAACCAAGATAACTTCAGACCAAAATAAAACACGCTTTGTTTCCAGTTTGCAGGTCCAAACTCTTATTCAGTTCTCACACCTGCAGCTCATGAAGAGGATCAAGGCCCTCTCCTCCCGAGGAGACCACATCTCTCCCTTATCCTCTCCTCTCTGCGTGCCCTAGAATGGAGAGGGAATGGGCCTGGGTCCTCCTCTAACTGCTCAGCCAGCTTCTGCCCTTCCCCAGCCTCCTCCACAACCTCTGGAGCCACATTTCCACTCCCTGTCAGCTGTTCCTCCTCTCCCTCAGAGTCAGTCTCCACCAGGGGCATGACAATATGATTGTGGTTATTTTTAATATTATTTGGTACTTTCGACTTAGTCTTGTACTTGGAATGGCAAGTCTAGGGAAGAGAAGGAGCAGAGGAGACAAGATAGCAGCCTTCCAATATTTGAGGGGCTGCCACAGAGAGGAGGAGGGGGTCGAGCTGTTTTCAAAGGCACCCGAAGGCCAGACAAGGAATAATGGATAGAAACTGAATAAGGAGAGATTCAACCTAGAAATAAGGAGAAATTTTCTGACAGTGAAAACAATCAACCGATGGAACAGAAGTTGCCCTTGGAAAGTTGTGGGAGCTTCATCCCTGGAAGCTTTCAAGCAGAGACTGGGCTGCCATTTGTCAGAAATGGTTTAGGATCTCCTGCTTAGGTGGGGGGGTTGGACTAGATGACCCAGAAGGTCCTTTCCAACTCAATTCTATGTTCAATGGAACAGCTTGCCTTTGGAAGTTGTGGGAGTGCCATCACTTGAGACTCTCAAG
>BHFT01061941.1:0-12159 GCA_004320025.1 Laticauda laticaudata
ATGGGCTTTAGTGGTAATGTATCACTTTGACAGTTGGATACAGAAACTACAAGGGAAAGGCAATAGATGTTTTGAATAATAGATGTGGACGTCGTTACAATGACTATCACAGATGGCAAAAAGAGGTAATCAATGCAGGACTAGGCTATGCAGAGCCTCTGATTCAAAAGGAAAGAGCTGCACTCAGGTATTTCTGCCAAAGCTATATTTTCTTGGGATCACAAAGCAGCTTCTGAGGAAAGCTGAATAGCTATAATCAAGACTTACTATAATCAAGACTTTGTGGCAATGACACAAAGCAGGGAGTCACATATTTCAAGTGGCTTCGATAATGAATGAGAAATAAAGATGGATTTGGAAAATAAGACAGGCTAAGTAAATGAGTGTGCACCCATACAGTCATTAGCCATTGAATTCAGCTGAGTGGCATTTAATTATCTAACTGGGTATGTGCTGGATTAACATTAAATATTTGGTTGCTTATCAGCCAGAAATGAAATTTTAATCCAACCTGATGCTTTCTAAATATGTTTGGATTACTACTCAAAAAATTCTCAGACAATATAGCCATTCTGAGTATTGTGCCAAATTTTAATTATACAGCCCCACCCCCACATACAGATATACATAGCACACACATACACACACACACACACACACACACACATCATTCTTATTGGTCTTATGGGAAACCCATTTTTTTCCATTTATTTTTCCAAAGGAAAGCATTTCAGCAAACATTTTGTGGTGGAATATGGAAAATACTGAAAGATTCTTGTATAAATGAAATAACACAAATGAAAATTTTTGAATATTGGAACAGAAATCTAAACATTGGGGGGGGGTTTAGGAGTCCAAACTGTCTAATATTAGGGAATTCCCATGAATATTGTAGAATAGTTTACATTAGAATTATGACACCAAGAATGATTATCCTTTTATAACATTTGAGCACAATTATAAATTTTCAATTTGGCTTATATAGGGTAGTGATGTTTATAGTAATTTTTAATATTTAACTGATTTCTAGTGTCCAATACTACTTTTTCAGAGCTCTAGAGTGACTAGAAAAAATTCTCAGCCACAGATGATTCTGGTTTTATTTATTTCGATTTTCAAACTGCCAAACTAAGCTTTTCTAACCACCTAACCTGAATAGTATCTTACTGATAAAAGAAGGGGAGACCTAAGCCATCTTCTAAAAAAGCCCATTCTTACTTTTGTAATAGCATTAATACACATTCATCAAGCTCAATTTACATTTTCTTGGGGTCATTTTTATGAACATATTTCTCCCAGTAATTGCCTTCTGATCCTACTCATAGAAAATTGTAATCATTATTACGTAGAATCATTTTGATAAAGTACACTTTTTAAATTATCTTATAATTTACTGATTTGTTTTATGTATTTGTTGGATTTATCTCCACTACAATTGAAAAGACGCCAGTTTACATTGATAAATTCCATCCATCAGTGCAAAAGGAATAAACTGCCCATTGTAAAAATAAATCAAATAATACAATAAATAAACTAGCCCTAATATGTTACATCTGATGTTGTGAGCTCATTTTTCAGACCTACTGAATAAGAATCCTGTTTTTAGTGACTTAAATAATGTAAGGTCAGCTCAAATTCTAAAATTAATGGGTACGTATCACGAAAAATAGTCACTTATGTTACCCTAAAGTGATTGAATGTAGGCTTAGTAAAATAGATTAGCATTTTTACTTCTACATTATCAATGAGTTGCTCAAACTAAGAGATAATCCCTCAGCATAGAATACTACCACTGTATAGTTCATGATCAAAATGAATAAAGTCTTCCATTTTACAAGTCATTTGTATTGGCTGCAGGTTGATGCAGGATTTATTTGTAAGAAAATGGGTTTTACCTATTTTACCTAAATGCATACCACATTTAGTTGCTTTCCAATTCTGTCCAACTCTATACTTAACTGAATGTTCAAATTAAAATGGTCTCCTCTGGCCACCATTACCTATTCAGTCTGTTTCTGACTGAGAGTATCTGGATAGGAGAGTTTCCCAATTATTTCAGGTTTCCTGTGGATTAGCATTTTGCTCCTTGCCCTATCCTCAGTGAAAGATGTGAACAATAGCTTCTTTTCATTCTCCCTTTTTGACATACCTTTACAGATCTGAAAAAATGCTGGGTATTATTTTTCCCAGCCTTCTGTCTTTTGAGCAAAAATACTTTTGCTTCAGCCTCCTTAGTATGTCAATATATGGTACTTTGTGAGAGAACAAATTCTGACATAATATTTCTTCCTATTTGTATAGGAAACCTATAAGAATTTCTGTGTTAGAATAGAGAATCAATTTGGTCCAATAAGAAAGTCTTCATGGCTAATCTTTCACAAGGCATAAAAGAAAAGAAGTTAGAAATAGTTTACCTGCACTATTATAGAGGCCTATGTATATATCAAGGAAGCTTATCCTGTAAAATATAATCAATTATATTTTTAATGGCATCATCTATTAAATCCAGAGCAGTCTTGATGATGCTGGAAGTAGGTATAATGGCTCCAAGATGAAATATTTCTCATCGTGTCTTTTCTGCAAGAATTCATCCTTTATCAAAATATTATAAAAATGATATCTATGCAGTTCCTTCTCTCTACACAATTAATAACATTCTGGAGGAGTCCATTTGGATTACTTTACAAAGATTTATGGAAAAAGCTCTTTTTAAGGACAAGACAAAGATCAATAGAGGGAATCAGATTTTGCTTTTTAATGAAAAGACCCCATGTACAATCCTTGGCATCTCCATGCTGAAGTCAGAAAGATCTCTTGTCCGATACTTGAAAACCCAGGGAGTTGCTATCAGCTGCTGTAGAAAATCACATTGAATGTGTCAAGTAAATCACTGCCCTCCCCAAGTACACTTGGGGGGGGGGGGGGGNGGGGGGGGGGGGGAATGCTGCTAGTTCATCCATAAAACTTTTAGACACAAAGAATGTTAAACGTTGAAAGGCTGCTAGAAAATAACATCTAGAGAAAATAACATATTGAAGCAACTTTTCTCAGAGAAGACAGCCTTTGTTTAAATCAGTAAGCTATTGTAGTACCACCCACATTATTATTCTGAGCCCAACCTCATTATGCTGCTATAACCTATCAATTAGTCTGCAGTACAGATTATATGAATATTGTAATTAGCACAAATCTACCTAATAACGGGGTTACAACCCCACCCCTCCTTAGGTTAGCCTCACCTGCTTCTGGTGCCATAATTAAACAATTTGTGCATGAGTGAAAAAGTGGGTTTGATCCCCATTATAAAACAATTTCTCCTACATGCTATACAGATGATAGTATAGACCAGCGGTCTCCAACCTTTCCAGCTCAGTGGACCAGTGGAGGCAGTAGCAACAGCTTGGGGGGATGGTTTTATGTGTGTGCACCTATTTCACAAATGCAGTTTCACGTGCACACACTCATCCACCACTTCTGCAACCCAGTTCCAAACAGGCTGTAGTCCAGCACCGGGCCACAGACCAGGGTTTGAGGATCCCTGGTATAAATTATAAGTCTGTAAACTATACAGGCTTCAACACTGAGATATACTTGCAGATAAAACATTGCAATGTTTTAATTGTAAATTAAAAATAACTTCAAATAATAATATCAGGTGGGAACAGAGATTGTAATGTGTGCCGGTAGAAATATTCATGGGCATTGTGTTGCTTTTTGCTATGCTATTAAAAAAAATGGATTGTTTGTTTAGCTGTTTAGTAACTGTTTGAAGTTATGACGATGCTGAAAAAGGAACTTTTCAACTAGTTCCAGCATTTATGACCTTTACAGCACACCCATGGCAATAAGATTCAGGTGTTTTATAACTGACAGGTTATGTGTTCTGTGAACACCAGTGTTCTGTGAACACCTGATCACTGTTTGTGCATTCCACATTCAGGTTCTGATAAGCAATGGAGAAGCTGGCAATAAATTATAAATCACAGTCATATTATGTCCCATTATGATAATTGTGGCAGAAGGTCCACTGCAATCATGTGATATTTTGCTTAACAGCCATGTCACTTAACAATGGGTTTCCAGTCCCAATCCTCACAGTTAAAGGACGACTACCCATATAGAATAGGACAGGAAGAATATAGGTAGAAGCTTCCTCCTCGACTCCGGTCTTTGATTTTTCCCTCTACCACATATTTCCCTGTCTTTCATTCTCTCAGCCACACCTATCCTTCCAATCTGTACATATACTGTACTCTGTGATCACACAATCTGATATACAGCCATCTCTATTAATATCCATTCCTTGAATACAAACTATAAAACTTCCTCCTCTGCCATGAGCCACCATGTATTATTGTAAACTCTTCTACAGTTCAACTGATCAGCAGAAGACTATTGCCAAGAAAATCAGAAATATATTTGAAACAATGCTCTCTGCTTCTTACTGCACAGATGTTTCTGCTGATTAATGTGGAAGATTCAATAAGGAATAAAATTTTCATCTGAGTGGCAGAATTTTACAACTATGCCTTCTTTCCCTGCCAAGGATTTGGGGCTAGATTATTTCAAGGACCATCCTTTTCCCAGTTACATCTACTTGATCAATCAGAACAGGGAGGCAAGATACATTATGGGTTCCTCCCTCTCTCCCCCCACCAAATTAAGGAAGTCCTTCTAATGAGACAAGAAAAAGGACCTTCTCCATGATGGCTCCCTTCTGTGGAACATCATCCTCACAGAGATCTGGCTGGCCACCACCATAATAACCTTTCTAAAGGCCCTGAAGTCATGATTTTGCCAGAGGCCTGAGGACGCCAGGATGATATGGAACAGATCAAATGGTTTGTCTGATTGTTGTTAACAAGAGATGAGAATTGATCGTATTTTGCATTGGGGTTTTATTTCTGGAAGTTGTGCAGTTCCCATGAGTGAGTTGGGTGGCCATATATATTTTCTTAATGAATGAATAATAAATAAAAGTTGTCCAAATCTATGAACCAAGAAGCAACTTGAGTGGGGAGATTCTCTCCTCCTGCTCCACTGATTGGCAGGAAGTCTCGAACAGGGGTCTTCGGACTTGTTCTGTATAGAATGGTATACTCCAAACAATGCAATCTGATTGGTAAGAAAGAACAGTATTGGATTGGTTCATTAGGAACCAATCGAATAGAGCTGCTGAAAGGCGGCAAAGTCAAATAGCTGCCATTGGCTACAAGCCGGCAGGCAAGCCTGTATAAAAAGGCTTAGTAAAATGGCTGCTGCGGCTTCAGCCAAATCCAGTCCATTACTGTGGCATTAAAGCTAATAAGACTTTGGTTTGGAACCCGTCGTCTACCTCTCATTTTCCGGACGAAAAACTTGCGACGAAGGGGGATCATCTAATCGCTGAAGACCGAGCACGCAGGAGAAATAATTCGCAGAACTGAAGTGTGGCGGAATAACGCGCGGCCGCACTCCTCAATCCAATGAACGAGGATTTGAATCATAGACAGACCTTCCTTAAGTGTTTTTAAAGACAAACGAAATGGAAGAGATCTCAGACCAGTTGGAAAGAGGGCTTGTATTTCCCTAACGCATTGTGGACCAACCATTTTAAAATGCCAAGCATTGGCAAGCCACCAGAGACGTGAAACAAATGATCTGGTCGAGCTTCAGCCGAATGTTAAAGGCCCATTATGCAACGGGTAGTGTCAAAATCTCATCAATGGCACGAATTCTAACAAAAGGGATCAAGAAGGAAGGCCGAGCCATCATCGACTTCTCGGCGGCAGGTCTCCAAACTGGGGGGGAGCTTGCTGAGTTCCTGAATTTGGATGAAGCCATGCGAGATCGAGTTGTCTAGTCTGAGAGACTCACTTACAAAGAACACACTAAATAAAACCCACATATACAGGGGCTGACAGCATCCGCGAGAAGCTTACAGCAGCAGCAGCAGTGAAAATGTCAGACAGCACTATGAAGCATGAACCAAATTGTAAGGACGCAGATGACCGTCCAGAGGAAAGTAAGCATAGCTCCCTGAACATCACATAGAGGAATCGAAGCAGTTCCAATCAAGAAGATAACGCGGAAAGATGAGGAGGATGAAGTCCGACCGCCTGTACGCCAATAAAAAGGCAAAAGAAAAGAAATTGGCGGGAAGTGCGTGTCATTGTGGGAAACCACCCTGAGACGATGCAGATTCCTTGACTGTCGCATCTGCGCGAGCTGCCAGAAGAGGGAAGAAATCGAAAAAGTCTGAGGAATGAAAAAACTAACAGCCAAAAAGACGCAGTAACTCCCACTTACACTGAATCAAAAGCAACAAAACGAACTGGCAACTGAGAAAAGCGCCATCAAACTGTCACTCATTGGAAGCGCCCAGATGGCAAGCGAGGAGAAAGGTCAAAATTGTTGTAAAAATTGAAGGAAGCCGCGCTGAGATGGAAGTCAAACGGTCCTCAGCATGTTGATTGCCGTGCATCGTGCTGGTTTTCAATGGTGTTCATTGGTGAACGACAATACAGGACGGCTGGTTCAAACATGAAAGTTAAAAGAAACTCCAGAAAACAGAAAAATTATTTTAAAGACTGACCTAAAGGAAGACCGAATCTGTTGTAGGTCTATAGGAATTTCCGAGTTACATACAACAGTGCACGCTGAAGTCCTGCATCATAACAGATAGTTGACTGGGGACGCCGCCAGCCTCCTGGCATGAAATGGTTCGTACCATTGGGCATCGGAACTGACCGGGGTGACGCCGGTAGCCACACACCGGACTGGGAAGAGAGCTGATCACGAGTCCTCAGGACACTCTTTCGATGGCAGTTAGGCAGGTACGCAAGGTGACCCCAATTTCCGTTTAGTTTAGACCCTAAGGAGCACAAGAAGATAAAAAGCAGACGAGTCGCTTTGCTTTAAAGGCCAAATAGATGAACAGTTAAATAAATTAATGTGAGCAAGGGGTCATAGAACCAATTGACCATGCTAGATGGGAGACACATAGTAACACTTGTGAACCTGATGGGTTTGGTACGATCTGCGGAGACTTACAAGGCATACCTGAACAATGCGTTGCAGCAAAAGCGATACTGTGCCAATCGTGCAACATTGCTCCTGTAGCTCGCTAAGGGGAGGAAAATTTTTTGCCAAGCATTGAATTTAAGCCAAGCATAATCACAGTTCCAGTAGACCCAATTAACGGCGGGACAGACAGTAAGTAACTACAGAGGGGAACGAAAACGTAACAGACTTAATTGGAAGTGAGATTGCCCAGGCGGTTCCAAAGCCTACTTATGGAACGCCTACTTAAATGGAATTAAAAGGGTCGTTCCATATTTTTGATGACGTCCTAATTGTGTAATAAAGCACGACCAATTAGAAGCAGATGAAAGAGGTGCTAACAAATTTAGAGAATCCGGCCTGAAAGTCAAAAAGAAAAAATGCTGCTTAATTGACTGATTCGGCGCAAATTTTGGGGTTATCTTAATTGACGAGAAGGGTATAGCTACCCTACAAAAAAAAAAGTCAAGCTATTAGAGACGCACCACAGCCAAAAAACAAAATGGAGTGTGCAAGCGTTTTTAGGTTCTAATAACAATTTCTATAACAGTATTCTTTACCTCACAAGCACGATGAGCAGAACGGTTACGGTCGTTATTTGGATAAGAAATCATTGGGGGCATAGGAGAACAAAAGCATGGTCCAAGGCATAAAAAAAATTGTTAACCCTAGACATACCGTTCCTCTATTCAGTTTTAACCAACACACTTCCATTTGATGGTCACATCTGTGACGCTCACATTTGAGTGGCGTATCCTGAGCCATAACACTGCCTGACGGGAGAGAGGCAACCTGTTGCCTTTTACTTGCGAAAACAACTTTCAAAGCAAACACTACTATCGCACTAGACAGAGAAGCCCTGCAATTTGTCGGGAGTTTAAACGTTTCACAAGTACACCTCTAATGGGAAATCTTTTCTCATTGTGACCTGATCATAAACCGCTACTAGGAATTTTGGCGGGCAAAAAGCCCACACCGAACTATTGGTTTAATCTCCTCGAATGACTAGATGGTCCAGAATATCCTACTGATATTCCTACACACTTAATACATGACCCGGAAAACAGTTCCCATGCCAGTGACGCATAAGAGTCTCCGGGACACTGTAATGCAGAACGCCGGCGAACCAATCACACCCCACAGTACGAGGCTCCGACGCCAAATCTTAATTATTCCAGGCCACTGTTTCACCAAAATAGAAAGCTTGCCCCCCCAAAAGTACTGGCCCCCAAAAAACATCTTGATATATGATAGTCCAGAGCATGGTTAAAGCCTGCGCATTTATGGTAGGAAATGCTGCACGGAAATCAAAACTGAAATCTTTGACAAACCTTCCGACAGAACTGAGCTGTCCAATAGCAAAAGGGGTGTTTTATTGTTGGGTGATGGTGGGTAATTCCCCCAGATTACAAAACTAAAAGTTGGCATTCTCATGAAGGCCACCCAAAGGACATCGTCAAACAATCGACACGACAGCATGCAGGAGTCATGTCTGGTGCCTGGTTAGGAAAGAGACTAATTGATACTGGGTTGCCACATGCAATAAATGCCAGAACCAGGCCATCAAGACACCACAAGCACCGGATAAGGGACGGGACACCCCACAGAGTCCTGTCTGAATCCATATTGCGACTTGCGGGTCCTACTAAGGGGCATAATTTGTATTTGTTTGCACGATGCATACTTCAATTGGATTTGGAGTCGAGTAACTAGTCATCTACAACCAACCAACGCTGTTATTCAATGCAATTATAAACAAACTATTCCGCAACCCATTGGGGGTTCGCCGGGATGTCCTATGTCGTTGACAATGGCGACAACTAACCGCTATATAACAATTTTGGAAAGATCACTGCCGCCTCTTAGTGACGTCCATGCAACTTCGCGCCAAGCCCACCATGGCGGCAAATAGGTAGGCTGAAGAATGTCAGGTTACCAGGGCAGGGTTTTGAAATAACTGGCCCAGCGGATGTCCAGGATAAATTGAACATTTACTACCACCTCCAAAATATCTCCCCCAGTACTGTAACTAACAAGAGGCCCAGCAGAATGTGTATTCGGGAGAAGACTTAGACTACATTTGAATAGGTTACTCCAACTGAACATCTTTTGAGAAACCCCCGACTCCTCAGCAGTTCACATGTTGAATGTCGGCGACCAGATCTACTGGCAAAAAGTATTTCCTTTTAGCTGGGACCCTCTGGCTTTCAGTCCCACATCACACAATAAACCCCAGTTCGTACATCTTAACAAGACGATGGCAGGAATGGAATGGACATAGACAGCCTAGTTTCCCGTACGCGGAAATATGACGTTCCGCAACCTCAAATAATACAAACCAACAACAAACAAAGGGTGGGGGGGATACAAGAAAAAAGTACTTGAAGGAATAAAGAACTGTTAAAACATAACCCGAACAGATCTAACAAATCAAAAAAGAGCAAAAGAACATTTACGGTTAGATGAAACTGCAGAAACATTAACCACATGAAGAGACACCATCTGGAAGGGACAGCGAAAGCCAGCTCGACCTGCCTGGGAAAGCCAGAGGGAGCAGCAAACCACCGGCCTGAGCAATCAAGTGGTAGAACTTGCTGACTTCACTCCCATACCAGATCGGTTCCATGGAGAAGAGGAACCCGGAGATAAACCATCCCATTCCTAACCGCTCGAAGTTCCAGCGAAAATGAACCGCCGCAAGTCCAAGTAGAGTCCAGAAGAAGCCCTCCACCTACCTGCACGATACATGCACCCACCGTATGACTAAACTAAGGGGGGATGGGGTGTTCGTATAGAATGGTATACTCCAAACATAGCAATTATATGGTAGAAAGGAACAATATTGGATTGGTTATTAAGGTAACCAACCAATAGAGTGCATGAAGGCGGCAAAAGGTCAAATAGCGCCATGGCTACAAGCCAGCAGCACAGCCTTATAAAAAGGCTGCCGCGGCTCAGCCAGAACTCGTTTACGTACGTTGGCTTAACTTAATAAAGACTTTGTGTTGGAACCTGGTCTACCTTGCGTTTTTCCGGACGGAACAGGACTTAACAGTTTTAAGACTTGTGGACTTCAACTCAGAATTCCTCCTCCAGTCATGTTAGCTTAGGAATTCTGGGAGTTGAAGTCCACAAGTGTTAAACTTACAAAGTTTGAAGACCCTTGGCTAGAACAAAGAGACTTTGGACTACATGATCTACCTCAGGAGTTGCTGGTTTTTCAACTCTGCTTAAAAACGATTTGCAGTTAGAGAAACAATCTGAATTACCATTCACAGGTTTCACATGTAACTGGCAACAAACTTTATATAAAAAGACAGACCCAGTAATGCCTGCCATGCTGGCTATCAAAGAATGATTCTGCCACAATGAGACACAGATAGGATGTTGTGTTGCCATCCATCCCTCCAGGTTCTTTTTCTCATTCAAATGTAAGGAATAATGTGAAAGCAACTGTTTTAGTACTAGCAGTATCTTGTCCTTAGCATGCTTTTTTTCTTTTCTGTTTTTGAAAGATTGGATTAACTCATTATACAGCAAAACAGAGGCATTGATTGTGACACTTGCAAATATTCAAGATCTTGATTCTTACTCAGACAGTATCCCTGGAGTTAGACAGCCAACAATGTCTTTGGCAATAGATAACTAGTCATTACTTTTTCCAGAAACCATACTAATGTCCTAAATAATGCAGCAGTTTCTGTGTTAAAATTTAATGAGGTTGGTTGTAATTATTATTCAGTATGTGACACTCTGTGGTGCTTTAGCATATTATTCCTTAAAATGAGCTCTATAACATTCTAAAAATAACTTCAGCTGTGCCTATGCTTTTTTCCTTTTCCCTTTTTTTAAATTCAGTACTAAAAGGACAGAAATATGGATGCTGAATCCAATTTAAACACTATTAAAAAGTTCTCAGTTCTGCTACTAACAGCAGTTTATTTAATTCAGTCCATGCACAGCCAATGAAAAGAGCTTTTACCAATGTTACCCACTGTTGCAAATAATATTTCATTAGAAATATTAATAATAAAAGAAAAATCACTTGTTATATTATGATGGTTGCCATTGCTATACAATATACAACAAAGAATAAAAGAATCCACCTTCCCCCCCAAAAAACTGGGCCACAATTCCAAAATGGATACAGAAGAAATGAGAGTGGAACAAAAGGAGAAAGGACAAACAAGGAAAGAATAGCTTGTCTAGTCAGGTTCAATTAAAGTTAGTGATTAGGTTTATGGCTGCTAATTGTAATGGATGATGATGATGATATTTGCATATTTTTATTTTTAGTGCTTCAAGTCTATTGACTTCTGGTGACTGCTTGGACTTGTCCCTGCAATTTTTTGGCAAGGTTTCAAAAGTGGTTTGTCCTTGCCTTTTCTCTAACAGTGAGTCAAAGTGACTGATCAAAGGTCACAGATCTGGTTTTAAACCTAAGGCTGAAGTAGAACTCTTGGTGTCCTGGTTTCTAGGCCAATGTCTTAACTGCTACACCAAACTGGTTCTCAAGAAGATTTAGCAGTTGACTAAAAAAGGCAATACTGCACTCATTAATCCTTTTGATGTAATAATTGCCTTCCTAGCCAAGATGATTTAATCATCAGCAACAATAAAAGCATTGTTCTTGCTTGAATACTCTGCTCTAGAAAATATGCAATATCTGTTTCTTTAAAATCATGGAATATGAAATAACTAAAGGGAGAATATAAAATATAAGGGGAAAGACTATTGGGGTGGTTGTAAGTATTAAGGCTAAAGAGAGTTCAGGAATGAGAAAAATTTCTTAATTTATAGAAATTTAAAAAACTGGAAGTACTTGAAGTTGCTGAAATTGAATGCAATTCACACAGCACTTCTCGTATGTTAAAGAGTAATAGTTTAATTGTTCTACATTTTTTTCATGGATTACAATCTATCAGATTTATAACAGTTTTTCCTTAGCAGACATGTACATATTCATATTCATTTTTGGTATGGCACCTAGAGTGCCTATAACTACTGTGACTACCATGACATTTGTGTATGCATTTCTTTTTATGTTCTGTATAAAGAATAGTAGACTCCTAATACAGGATTCTGATTGGCTAAAAAACCTGAATTGGGATTGGTTCA